>LD347761.1:132929-143774 GCA_001465055.1 Ptychodera flava
CCAAGTGGTAAGCGTGGCGGCCTTGATTAAAGCGTGGCGGGTGTGGCCGTAAGCGTGGCGGCACCGCCGCGCTATTTGTCCGCTGGGGAGAACACTGCAATTCAACTGCCAGGCCAAGGACTTTTTGAACCCAACTTCTCAACATGTTATGCTTTTTTCAGATCGGTGCAGTTCATTTTCTGTGAAGAGAAACCCTAACAACCCATTATTATTCCCAAAGCTCAGGATATGAAGAAGCTCTCTCTGACAATGAAAAGTTTCAATTTACACATTAAAGGTGTAAAATTGGGCTAAAATGCTCGTTTTTGTTCCAAATTCACTGAAAATAATAAAAAGTTTCTAAAAATGTATAAAATTCATCAACGGCCTTCAAACTTGAATAAAATTTTCATGTTATCAAAAGACACGAATTCAGGTACACGATTTCAGCATCATGTAACATTATACGTAAATAATAAACAAAAACAAACAAACAATTAGTGTTTTTCAAAATAATACAAATGCTTCCTGTGTAACTGCATCTCTACAAAAATACAAATGATATTTTACATGCAGTACACTAAATGTAGATTGACAACTACTACATATGGAGCATCGGCATGATTGCATTGCCTAAGCATTGTCTTTTACTTGTCTTTACTTGTATTTGTTTGTTTGTTTGTTTGTTTGCTTGCTTGTTTACATATTTTATTTCTTCTGGTGGAAATGATTTTCCAGAGAAAAATTCAGTGTACCGGTACATATCCACTTTGTCATCAGTTTACTATCTATCATATGATTTCTTGTTGTTGTTATTTAAAATCTGTCTTCAAAGTTAGAAGAAATCAATTATAGTCTTGCTTGCCTGTAAACACAGACAATTAATTTGCATACACAGAGACAACAAGGTTCCGTATTGTACATGGAGGGGTAACTATTGTGCAACACATGCACACAACTATAGGGCATATTCAACTGACTCTGTATAGTTTGAACCGCCAGTATAATTATAATGAAGAGCTGAAGACAAAAACACATTTCATTGACCTTTTTATCGATTAATTTTGGTGTTTGCAACTTACATTAGTTTAATTCACGTACACGTGTGTAACTACCTGTGGCTTATCGAATCACGGACTCGTACTACCATACATATAAGTCAATCCGTTCGCCAAGTTTGATCACGTATTTTGACAAGCACGCCACAAAATCCGCCACGAAACAGAAAGAAACCACTGAGTATTGAGAAAAAAGTTTCATGTCCGGTTTATTTCAGTTAAAAAAATGCGTAACACGTAGGAAATGTCTCGTAATGTCAACAGTTCGGAACAACTACATTTCATTTACAACCAGGTCGACTGTCATGGCCGTCTCACTCCAGGCCAGCCGGAGGTCAAATATCAACAGTTTAAAGGAGCTTATTGGCAGTCCAACGCTTGAAAATCGAAAAAATACACTTCAATTTAACCAATCCTTACAAATTTTTCAATCTTGCATGTTTTGGGCTTCGAAAACCTTAACCTCGGGTTCCATGTCGAGAGTTCGGCATCACACAGTGCCGCCATCTTGGCCGCCTATACGTTCGAAGTTCACTATCGCGATCGATTTGGTCAGCAAATCGTGTCATTTTTCCGTAAAATATTCTAAAAAAAACTGTAAAATCTGTCATTTCTATCACCCAGAGGGCAGTAGCTTGGCATAACATAGTTGTCTTCCGTGTCTACGGCATGGCAAAGCTTTCAAAACGTACGTACGTGTTTCGTTCAATGCACTGAGGCCGTATCTGCGTATGGGTGAAACTGCAGACCTGATTAAATATTCATGAAAACCGCTGACCTCTTTTAAAGAAAGTTTGCATAAATTGCTGGAATTTTCGATTGTTAGGCTGCATGATGTCATTATTTTAGTCCTTATATGGTACTAAACTGGGTTCAAAGGGTCAGGAATACCCTCCTTCTGGCTGAGTTCGGCAATGCATAGCTAAGTTAGTCATAAGCATAGAACGCAACCACTGTCGGTTTATATACCGACGTGGCGCTGAGAGCGAGAATGCCGTGTCGTTTTATAAACCGATGCGGCGCTTTAAGGGTTAACAATTATATTTATGAAGTTACACAAGTCCAAAGTATGGCTAATATTGATGAACTTTCTATCCAAAGTATGTGAAAGGAATTGTATTTGATTTAATAAGTCTTCCATTCAATGTCAGTCAATAATTTGAATACAGAACTTCATGTATGAAATATAAGAGTCACACTACATGTTGTCGGTTGAATTTGAATTTTATGCAATATCTTTGATGTGTCACAAAGAGAAAACAGGTGTTCAACAAGCTTCCATTCAATAAAAAGTGGATTAACCCTTCAATGGATACACATTGTTCTTACCAAGAAAGTTTCATGAGGAAAATGGAAAATACTTTAAGTGGTATTTTTTAAGTGGAGATGGACAGATCAGAAAACAAGGCTTGTAACATTTATTGGTTGGTTTGAGATTATCCATGCAAATCTGCTTTCAAGAATTATTTCCATTCACAGAAGCAAGATTTCGCCTCACTAGTAATGAAGGACACAATATAGGTGACAGAGGTAGGGCAAAGGTGGGGCAAGATATCCTGATTGATCAGTATTCCTGAAGACACTGACAGATTACTGACCTGAGCAATAGTGTGCGCTGCACCAGCAGGTGACTTAGTATTCGTGGAGTTTGTTGACGTCTGAGTACCAGTTTTACTGTTATTCTCAGAGTCTTTGGATGTCTTGTTTGGTGGATCTGGCCTTTCACATCGACACAGCAGACAACGTTCACCGTCCAAATATGGTGTGCTGGTCTTAGGCATTTGAGTCAATGGCTGTGTGAAAAGAAAAATGCATTAATGCTTTGCCCCATTGACACTTTAGCCCTGTAAACACTCCATCATGTACTGTTGTGTTTGACTCCACACACACACACACTGAGATAGGATTGAAGTAATGAGGGCCTAGGCAGAATGTGCTGCTGTGGACAGATATGTAATGAAGTAGATGTTGACAATTTCAACAAATGCAAGTTGCTAAACTACAGCTTGGGTGGTTTCACTTTGATAGCCTAACAGAAAGTGTGGCGTGAACTTTTTTTGATGAAATGCCAATATTTCATGTTATTTTCATAGTGTGTACATAGCATGTCACCACGACAGTACATACGTATCAATTCTTAGTAATTTAGGTCCAGCGATGAAATGCTTGAGCAACTCAACATTTTCTCTCAACACTTTAAACAGGATTGGTTGAAAGTTTCCTACAGTAAAAGTTTGACATAAGTTTAACACTTTTACTTTGTATTACCATAAATCAGGGCTGTCTTTGATCAAAGAAAGTACCATTCAATTTCAGCTGTAAGTTACTTCAATTGCACATCCTACGATACAATGGATAAGCCACACTGGTGCAATTATTAATCAGTTTCACCCTTTAACCATCATGGTTTGGCCCAGTGCCAGTGTTTTCTATAGCAAAGAGGGATCACCACACACGGAAATGGGGTGATAAGGCTAAAAATTCACATCTGACTGTACAGTGAAAACACCTTATCATCTTAGCAGGAAGAAGTTTTCAGTTTTCCTGAAGGAAGATACATGCACTTATGAAAGTTTACTCTGATTTCCTGGCAATTTTGATTTCCCCAGACTTTGCCATGACAGATATCTCATCCTTGATGTTCCTTGTTATCTTCCCTGTCTGAAGGCTATCAGGCAGAGAATGCCGGAAGTACATGCCATATGAATCTCTGACACGTGTATTTTACACTTGCTCTACCGTTAGCACAACTCACCTCTGGAATATTGTCCAAATCCAGGTCAGACTTACTGCTTGCTGGAATCTGCAAAGAAATATTCTGAGAAGAGAGAATGCAAGTAAATAACTATGTATTAATTCATGAACAAAGATGATTATCTTTCCCTGAACTAGCTTGACTTATCAGCAAAACTGCCGCAGACTTTTGTGGAATATATAATTGATCAGACTGGTAGATAGATAATATCATGCCACCAAACAGTAGAATATCGCTTTTGTCTGTTTGGCATCATCTATCCGTTCAAATGTCATCATGTCTTATGGTAATCTTAGCTGGAGGAGAAAGTATTTACATACTCTTAGACCAGTCAAGTGAGCAGATGTCCATGTTCTTTTTTTCAGAAGTCTAAAAACATAGTATTGGTGATACTTTTATCAATGTGTAAGTTGTTATACAACAGTACATTTACAAACAAGTGCAATCATGTTCATGTAAATTTGGTCTGGCCATTACTTCCAGCACTTGTGAACAAGTACATTGCTACTTTACATACATGTACATGTACACTTGAATGTGATGATTTAAATTGACAGGAATAGCAACAGACTGGAGATTATGTATGAATGGTTAAAGGTCAAGAAACCAGGCCACATTATTCTAGATTTCAAATTCGACACGTTGGCAGTTCAGTCAGTGACAAGTAAAACTGATATCATACATACAAATGCATGTCATGAAGATTTGGAATGAGTCAGTCTGAAATGCTACACAATGGCAGATGGCCATATGAAGAGTAGGTGACTCAGATTTACCAAGCTCTATCTATGCTGATCAAAAATTCATAGAACTGTCACTGTCAGATCTCAGGTTACAGCTCATAAACAGTGAATGTTTGAGAAATGATGTTTAAAATGCAATGTACCCATAGACATGTATGCACAGGATATGAAAGTATCGGTGTTGCGTACAAGTAAGGCACATACAATGTACTGCAACTGCAGTTAGAGAAAACACTCGTGTTGTGCATTTACATGCACACCACAGAAAAGGAACAACACAGCAAATACGTACATACACACTGTAGCTGTATGCACAGGTATTTCATTGATTTTCTCTTCAATAAATGACAACAATCAGGATTGAGTTGAGCTCAAATTAATACCATATTTCTGGCGTGTTTTGTAAAAAAATACCTGGTCCAGTGTATTTATTTTCGGAAACAAGATGTTATCCAGCATCTATGCCAGTCAAGAAAACAAATCTTACAACCTTGTTATTTGCTCTATTCAAGCACACAAACCTTAGCAGTAGAACCTCCACTGCTGTATGGCAGAAATTCAAATGGTATGAAAGACTACATTCTGTCACACAAATCTTGTCTTAAGATTTTGGAAGAAGACCACAGTAAACTAAAGTGACAGTTAAAACAAAATTACATGTACAGATTCAACGCATTTAACTGAAACATGCAACGTGATGAACATGAACCTTGCAACGATCTTGTACAGATATGCTGAGTGTCCTATTACTGTCAACAAAGATAAAAATGTATGTATTTATATAAGTCAAACATCTCTGAATTTTCTTTCGAAAAGTCATAAATTGATTATCACATTCCATTTTGTTAATGGAATGATGAATATCTCTTCTGGTATAATGGCTTTCTAATGTCAAATCTAAGACTGTAGTCAAAGTTATCAGAGAATTGCAACCCAGAGCTCGTAATATATAAACTCATGCAATTTTCTTTTAAATTGTGTTAAATTAATTATATGCCAATCCATTTCTCAAATTGCATTAATTTATGAATGCTACTTCTGGTAACGGCTTTCTAGATACAAATCTAATCCTATTATCAAAGAATTGTAACCAAGAGCCAGTAAACCCTTTCTTCTCTGTGAGAGGGTGATAGTATGTATTCAAATTCACGCAATCAAGACATGGACGTTAAGTTTTATTCTTTCAATGTTCTATCATCATAATAATTAGATATTAACCTTCATGAGCAAATTTTTCTTCATAAATTCAAGCCTCCCTGCTTCAAGGACAGTCCTGAAGGGTTTGAACTTATTCAGGGACTTCCTGCGACCTACAAATTAGACTTCTCCAATGAGTAATATTTTTATCAAATAATGGATGATGAGTCTATGGAAAGTGATGGGATTTCACATCTGTGCTAACAATTATCATGCCCTAAAATTGACATATTTCATATAGAAAATTTAAAACTGTCATGAGATAGCTCTACTAATGTAACATGAAATCTATCCCCATGTTTCATATTTATATCAGCATCTGGCAGAGGAATGTTACAACAGCTATCTGCATTTGAAACATTATCAGTCTAACCAGAGAAGAGAAACAACGCCAGCAATGCACTAGTGTTATTATTGTATAGTAAACAGAATGAATTATCATCACAGAAATAACTCGCAGCAAACATACACGTATTGTTTTTGAGGGTGCATGGCTGAAAACATACCCATGAATATCACCATAAAAGTGATATTGCTTGCCATGCTGAGAAAAGTAATCACATTCAAACAGACAATCATTCTGAGCAGTATGGGGTAAATGGTTCATCAATTTGTTTTTTCCACATGGTAGAACTAAAATCCTATTATGTAATTCCTGTCAAGTAAATGCAACATGGCCAACAATGCTGCACAGTCAAGATGTATATGATGTGTGAACCTCTACCAGTCTAGTACATGTAAATCAATGTGATCTACTCATAGTACCGTATATCAGAGTAAATGATAAGTTTATAATCTGGATTAGGAACACTGAAATGATGAGTGATATTGACATGACAGAATAGCACTCATTCAACAATTTTGCTACAGTTGGGAAACAAATAAATCATTGGATTTACACATTTTGTACTGTATTATTTCAGTTGTTTCCATACATGACTATACATGTACATGTATGTATGCATCTGACATGGGGAAAACCTTGGTACCATTTACCATGTTTACTTATGCATTTGTCTAAAATATTTCCGCACTTGAAATGGATTTCAGGTACTATATCCCACACACAAATGTTTGACAAACACTTGATGTGAAATTTTATTTTTCCTGACACTTATATTTGTTATCTGAAATGGTGCATTCTATGCAAAAGGAAAAAATCTACACTGTACACAATTCTGTAATATTCAATATGTAAAATCGGTGTACATATAAACTATACATTTTCATTGATCATAGCTCATTTAGTTTATACATCACTTTTTCTCTAGCTTTCGTATTTCCCCTATGAAGAATTACTGATTTACCTCTATGGGTTGAAACCTAGTCGATCAGTTAGTCCTAGTCATGTCAGTTGTACATATAGTATTCAACATGTGGTGTAAGATTACAATTCTATTTGACTCTACTTGATTTTTTCAGCTAGTAAGTCAGGTTTGTCTACTTACAATGTTGCAGTCAGAAGCTATGGCGCGCTCACCACACATGTTCATGTAAGGTAAAGCACCTCAAACAGGGTATTTGTACTTTGAAAGAAATTGAAATCCCAGGTCTGAAAAATAATCTTTGAATTTTACATTTCCTTTTACACAGTAATACTATAGATTTGAACAGTTCAACTTCTCTTTAATGTCGTAGAACCTGTTTGAAACACATTGGGTACAGTTAACCCTTTATTCAGCAAAGTTCATAGGTCACTGACACCATCAGGTCAAGTTGGCTAAAACCAGTGAGACATGACATGTCCCATTTGTTGCATTTGAACAAAGACTCAAACAGTTGAGGTTCTTGAAAACATACATATTGTAATCATGATTTTTACTGAAACCACTCAAAATAGGTGAAACTATTATAGGTTTTGGCTCAATACCACTAGGCGACTGATGCCGTATGTTGTGGGTTCGAATCCGATTGAAAACTATCCGAATTTACTGATTTTGCACATGGGGAAAATCAGGCTGTGTAAGAAAATTCCTACATGAAAAGGTATCAAACTGCCATCAGACTGCAAATATTTCTGAAAAGACAAACTACAAGTGGAAATTTCTTGGCATAATGGGAATGTTATGATGTAACACCGTAGACGTAACCAGAGTACTGAAATCAAGGTCACTAGGCTAAAGGTTTCTGACTGGCGCTGAAATACTGTTCTCATGTTTATTTACACGCAAATAGAGTAGTACTCAGGTCAAAGGTCTTGCACTACCTAGACCTCTAACAGAAAACTATTATCAAAGAGTCAGAGATCACAGTAAGTGTGGAATTAGCATTACAGAGGTTTTTGACTGGCTTTGAAGATGGAAATACCACAACACCAATCTTGTTGCATCATATCTGTACTACAGTTTCCTGTTGATCATCTCACCTAACACCCATATAAATGACAGCATTGGTATCCTCCCAACAAAGACTGACATAAATTTTCAATCTGTCACTTTAATTTTCCTTGTCAAGCATGAAGGCAACACAGGAATATTTGATTGTCAAGGAAAAGTTTTAATTAAAGCAGGAAGAGTTCTAATTATAGTGATCTCTACAAATCTGTGAGTTTTTTCTTCACTGTCCCTTACATGTTAATGAATCATAATAACATCTCTTATTGATGGCTATATCGCTATTTTAACATGAGTGGAGTAATTTTGACATTGTGCACATGTGGAAAGCTATCAGTCTCAAGTAAAATGACTTATGGAGATATATTGGATATGCCATTAAAAATGACCATTTACGTTAATTACAGAGTTGAACATTTTTTGCCTTGGGATGTCCCCACAGGTCAACTCAATTACATACTTGATTCTGTAAGCCGCCCCATTCGAATGTTATCATTTTTCACAGGAGAATTCGCCTAGACAGTTGGTCATGGAATATCCATCATACATGTATACATGTACTGAAATACCACTTGCACATATGTTGAGCTGTTCATAGACTCTAAACACACCCATTTTCAATTTCCTTTAGCAAACCACACACAGAAATCAACTTACAGCATCATTGTGTAAATGTAAGAAAGTCACCAACAGAGGGTACCACACAAATTACTGTTGAACACAATTATCATGATACATAAAATCAATGCAAGTTTATTTTCTCCTGTGACTTTTTCACTGAATTTCTCTCCCAAGGTCCGTTTTTCACTGAATTTCTCTCCCCAGGGTCCAGCTTTGCATATTTCCTATTTGAAAATGTGACTTTCATTAGGTGGGTTATACAACAACCTAATGATTTTATGGAGTTTGCAACTCCTACACCATAATTAGCTCTAATCTGCCATTCACTGTTGTATTGATTTATATCATGCACATTGTGTCAAGGTGAATAGATTTAGGGTGAACTTCTTAATCTGTATGAGTCAGACTTTTTTAATAAAATAAAATTATATCTCCAATATTTTGAGTGTAAATGTAAAGAATATGAATGTGTGTAATGGCATTGGCAGATCATACAGCTTACTGGTAATTTCTGTTGTAATCAACAAAGTCTTACAACCGACGTTGATTTGTTTCAGGATTTGAAATAAATATTTGTATTCTTCTATATGAAATTATAGTATCACACATAACCTTTCTCCTGTTTTTGAAGTGTGGAACAACTTTCATTCATTTCAAAATAAATTGTTTTCCATGTTTTGCTTGAAGTAAAACAATGCCACAGCTAAGGAGGACCTGAGTAACATCTTGACTTCCTGTACAAAAATGTGAACGAAAGGAGCCATGCTATTCCTCACTTCACATCCTTTGTAAATTTACATCACTTTTGCGACGATGAAAAGGTAAACAGTATTCCTTGCACTTTTTTATGAAAAGCGGCTTTCACCAGATGTGCAACGAGGAATCAGTCTGAATGAAATGGTGAGATAAATGGTAAACTTACTTCAATTCAATCTCCTTAGAATATATCAACAAAGCAGAATTGATAACTTATACTGTACATGACTAAATCTACTTGCTGTAGATAAATCCTTGGTCAGCCCAAGAGAGTCACAGGAATATAAATCCTTGATCAGCCAAAGAAAGTCACAAGAATCTTTGGGATAAAAATGCTGTTAGTACAAGACAGTAGGTGTGTTAGTATTCATTTATGCAAATTGTATTAATAAACATTGTTTTGGTATTAAAATTCTATGCAAATGATCTTTATCAATGCAGAATATTCATGTACCTCGCATTGTATACAAAAATGACTAAATTTTGATCATTTTGATGAAACTTTTAACCACAAAGGTCTGGTATATCCTTATTGGTTTTACTCTGGAAGATTGGATTTGTAAACAACAAAATGGGCATGAAAAGTTCAGAGCTGTGTGTTGATGGCATCTATTTGGAGAACCTAATGTCAATGAAGCCCTACATTCCTGCCTGTCATGACCTGCTCCCTGCACTTGTTTGACTTTTCAGAAACATTTTACTGGACTAAATCAAAGGTCTCAAGATTTCTCTCAAGAGTGTGTGATTGTATAAGTTGTTGACTCCAAATCAGACTTCTGGATTTATCAAACCATTGGAAGATAAGTTTTTCAAGACAAATTTTGAAGATATGTAAGAGACTATTGCTGACTTCAATATTATTTTCATTTTCCCATCCTTCAAAATATGTTGAAAGGCCCTGCCAACATAAATTATCTCATACCAGTATCATAATGTTATTGTTGACAAATTACTACACTAAAATTTACTTGTCAACAATAACATTGGAAATTGCACAGGTACAGGATTTGTTTTCAGGTTTAACTCCAGGCATTTCAACTCTGCTTTGGGAGTCAAGTCAGAGCAGTAGTTTATATAAAATACTGGAAAAAATATCAATAGTTACAGTGATGAAGCTTAAGTGATGTGGATTAATTGATTAGACAGAAGGGATGTAAAATTTTATGAACTTTTCATGTCTTTGAAAACATATCTGCTGCATTGCAAGGCAAACGGTGGGATGTCTGGAACAGAGTAGTTTGGAGAGGTACCATAATTGGCAGCATACATGAGATACCCTTTTTATTTCCTTAATTTTTGAAAGTCTTCCCAGAGTGATGTCATGTGAATTTTTGGTGTAATTATTGACAGTGGAGATAAATATCGGGAATACAGGGTGCTTGAAAATGTTGTCATTTAAATTA
>LD347761.1:151849-162305 GCA_001465055.1 Ptychodera flava
ACTAGTACTTTGAAGTGAGTACCAGTCATCTTAACTTGTGCAAAGATTGCATAATTATAAAAGTCAATTGTAAGAAAGAAAATCTTCTTTTCCTTTTTACAGTACTTGAGATTTGATATGGTAATTGCACATCAAAAGTTACACTGAAATAAATTCAAATGAAAACAAGTCCTATGTTTCTAGTGACTTCAAAAACTAATCTAATCTAATCATTAAGAATGAGAAACAAAATATTTCATTACAAATTATTATTTCAATACAGGAATTACATTCCATAAATATATATATGAATGTATGTAAAGATATAAAACACCATTTATTTAGAAAATAATCTGGAAAAATAAAATTTGGACATGGATTGTTTTTACGTCCAGAAACCATCAAATGGCAATAACAGACAATGTACATCTATTAAAAGTAAATTATATTATATACAATTTGAATTTACATACTTTTAACCAAGCACCCTGCACAGAATATTTTCATTTTTTCATTTGAAATTTATGTTTTCACAAAGTGTTCCTTACTGTACAATTTTTTTTGTATATTTTTCAAAGTAGTATCATAAATGTATTGCCTCATTTTCATGAGGCACACCTGGCATATCCACTGTTTGTAATAAGAGTAGCATGCACCGTTAGGTATAATTAATCCCACAGAAGGCATTAATTGTGGGAGAGCCACTCATGTTTTAATGGACCATCATCATAACCTTTGATTGTGCTGTTGCGTTGGTTTGGAGGGAAAACCTATAAGAGTGTATTTGGTCAAAATACTTTCTTTCTAGGTTTGTAAAACCTGAAAATTCAAGTGTCTAAACTATCCTAGAACAAGCTTTGTTTTTCAATTTTACCAAAATGAAACTTCTCAGTTGTATCAATACACCTGAGTAATCATAATTATAGTGCTTCTGATACTTGATAGATATAAGAATGGTTGTACAAACAGCTGGATAAAACACAGTATGTTTGTGAGTGGTATCATGAATGTATTGGTACATTTTGTTCATACAAGTGAAACATAAAGCATGTGTACCAGCATGAGTTGTGTCTTCTTTGGTTGAGCTCATTTAATACACAGAGTATGTCACCAGATGTTTGGTTAATTTACTTTCAAATTAAATACTATCAGAAGTACAGCAGTAGGTCATAAACACGTCTTTTCAATTAGAATCAATGTGCTCTTCCAATGAGATGCAATCCAAAGTTGATTGGTTAGGGCTACGTCCTCAAGACTTTGTCTGAGGATCTCTTCCAAGTGCAATCATCATCCATTATTAGGCGATGTGGTTGGGATGCAGTACAATGGGATTCAACCGTTAAATTCCTGCATTGGACCTTCAAAGATTGCACTCTGTCAGTGACTTGTCTGGTTGTTTCATCATTCTCACGCAATTCAGATTCTTTCAAGGCTGTCCCATAAGGTGGTGCCTTCACAATTTCCCCTTCTAACCTGAGACTTAGACTTTCCCCTCTGTCTGTCCAAGTTTCAATCTCATCAACAAACTCAGAAATGAACTCAACTTGGAATGGGTTACCATGGAAAATTACTCTTTCAATTTGTGGATTACCTTTGATCCCTTTCAACAGAGTTCTTGTTGCACCTGACCTGAACTCCCCTTTAAGCTTCAAGAAGACTCTTTTTTTCGAGTCAGGGGCTGGATATTCAGCAAATGCCTCACCTAACCTTTTCAGGAAGCTGGCATAGAACGTCTTCCAGATTAACTTAACAGAGCTCAGCTTGCTACTCTTGATAAAATTAACAATGTGCAACTGATGAGCAATGGGCAAGCAGGTGAAAGTGAATTTGAGCGTCTGCAATGAAAGATTGTCAGACAGAGCATCAATGAGTATATGACTGTCAGATGCAGCATGCTCAACTGAGCCTGGTGGCAAAGTTGTCAATGACAGGGCAAACTTGGACAGGTTGCGAGATCTGACAATATCAGACAGAATTTTCATGCCATCCACACTGATTTGACCTGATCCGTTGAAGAGACCAGACACAGACAGAGAAACCAGCTCAGGATGGTTCAAAATGGCTAATTTCAGTTCATCAGAGTTAGGACAATCATTGAAGAAACAATCTGTCAAGATAAGAGACTTCAATGTTCTGTTTTCCTTCAGAGCTTCTGCAAAGGCTTTCACAAAGTTTCCGACTGCCTGCCTTTTTGGACAGATTTCCTGCCCTTGTTGAGCTTCTGTGCAGCTGGGAGGGCACTGCTTCACAAAGACCGCAAATAATCTCAGAACGTCTAGTCTTTCATTTCGCAGTACCCTAGGAATGGCCAATATGGCTTCCTCTTTCATGCTATCAAGATAGGCCTCAATACTCAACTTCTTCATACTTCTATTCAGAGCGATAGCTTCAATTATCCGGCGACAACTACCAGAAGAAAGTGAGGTCAAGCAGAGAGCTAGTTCCTCCAGCCATTTGCAGTTCTGCAGGGCTTCACTGAATCTTTGCAGCCCACAGCCCCCAACTTCTTCAAAATTTGAAAGCAGTAGGGACTGAATGACTCCATGGCATTTATCCTTCCTGCAATGATCAGATTCCAGCATGTAGGACAGCGCCACCAAGGTGTGGTCGGCTAGGTCCTGCCGGAAGACATTCAAAAACACTCGCTTTTGTTCAGACAGACTACTTACAATAGAATGTGTGTAGTTGTGAGGAGATTTACTCTGTGCAAGACATCTGCACACTAGCAGAATGCATCTGTAGGCACACTCTCTTGGAGCATTTTTATTCTTCATCAGTGCTTTGTATTGCCGACCAAATGCATCAAAGAATGGAGCTGCTTGATCTCCCAGCAAACCTGCAAGGAAAACGCAGACATTTTCCATGCTTTGTCGGGATTCTTGACTTTTCCCACAAAACCAACACTTATCGTACGTATCATCATCATTAACTTCCTTGACATACATGGCAGCCAACAGTTGTTGAAACATACTATGGGTAAAGGAATAGATGAGGCCTTCTTCTGAATGTCCTAAAACTTTCACCAAAAATCCAAGACCTACAACATCTTTGACAGTAACTGAACCCTCAATTCTCTCATCCTCTAATTCTTTTACTATGTCATCCTCGCTGAAAGTGAGCTTGCCAGCTCTTGTACCTTTCCAAGCAAGGGAATAGTTGACAAAACATGTCTGTTTCAGTTGTCTTTCAGACACAACATGAGTTTGACGATATTTTCTCATGGAAAGATCAAAGATATTCTTGAAAAGTTCAGTTTCAGTGGCAGGCTTGGACTCGTCTTCCTTATATTTCCAATGAACACACATAAGAAGACAAAAGAGGGGATTGGACATAAGGCAACGCAAATTGCAGTTTGACTGCAGCTTCTCTTGTAGCCTTTTAGCTTTGCCTTGATCTTTTTGGAAGAACAATTGAATATATTCACTAACGTCGCCTTCAACAAAGTCACAAACTCCATAATATTTCTGACATCTTATGACAGAAAGATTTTGGGCTGTGAATATGGCATGTGTTTTAACAAGGTACTCTAGATTAATGAACTCACTGAGGGCATGGTCTGTGCTTGGCACCTCATCTAAAGCATCAAATATGAAACAAACCTTCTCCTGGTTTTCCTGGATCCATTCCTCTAATTCTGTTCTGTCAATGCCAAGGATATGTGCCCTTGGAAGCAACTGATCAAATACAGCATCCATAACTGACCTACCACTTTCAATGCGCTTCCCCTCTAAATAGAACACAAGGTGAAACTTCCTCAATTTATTACTTGTATTCTTTGTACCTGTGTCTGTCTGCTTGTCGGATTCTTTACTCCAGATGTACACAATTTGCTGACAGAAAGTTGTTTTACCCTGACCAGACCCACCATAAATGACAATTCTCTGATCTGAACTGAGATCTAACTGATCCTGGGGGATGTCTACCTGTTTGCATATGGCTTTGTTTACATCTCTAAATTTAAGTGAAACATATACATTCATCTCTAACTCATGTTTCTGGTACAACGTCACTGCGGTGTATTTCTCAAAGCGGATTCTGTACACTTCTTTGAGATGTCGTCTGCATTTCCGAATGGATGGCAGAACTGTGGTGGCGGTCCTGGATGGTTCTTCACTACCAGGCTCGGCTACTGACTCCTGTATACTCTGTCTCTCCTTTGACGTATATGTAATACATGTAGGTGGTTGGGATTCTGGAATTCCTTTGGGAAATGAATCTGTATGAATTGTAAGATGAAAGAAGAGATCTGGTGTCTTGAATGTAAATATTAGTTCCAAAGGACAAATGAACATTTTTTGACCACAATTCATCAACACATACTTTTGTCGGAATTCAAAATCTGATTGACATCACCCATTGGAACAATAAACTCAGTTTGAAAGCCAACTTTTCAAATCCATAGAAATCTATTTGTTCTATGTATTATTATTTTTGTATATTGCCCAAATTTAAAATTACATCAAACGAAATTTTATGCCAGCCTGTTAATTGCTGCATACTTTTTAAAGTCAAGATTGACTTTAACCATTACAGTGCTGCAAGCAAATGAAAGACATTAGATCAAGACAAACTGTCTCAGTGTCAAAACAAAGCAACAAGTTTTCAATATGAGTTGGATTTTGTCAACTTTAATCAAGTCAATCCACGTATATCACTAATTAGGGAAGTTTGTTACTGGACAGGTTTTTTATCAACTTATGTCTGGGCAAATTGACTACCTGTGCAGCGAAGCGAAGAGCGAAGTACTAAATTCACATAAACAACCAGTGTCAACAACCACTCAAAGAGAGAACCAGGGATTGACCACTGCTGCTTTAAATACAGAAAGTTGTGATTAGCTGATCCAGAAATGATAAAAAACGTTTACGTATGTTATATCATAGTATCTCCAACGCATTCAGCAATTTTTATCAACTTTAGTTGTGGCAATCCTGGGATATCTGCAAATAGGAAATTTTGTTAAATATGCCATATAGTAAGTAACTGTTCTCAAAATACTGAATGACTTTATCGATGTTATATAATGGTATCTGCAATGTGCATAGCAAAATCTATCACCTTGGTTGGGGTAATCCTAATGTATATCCAAAACTTGGAAAGTAAAGAAATATGCAAATTTTTCATTCACTTTGTAATATCTTTCACTGATGATAGATATATCCTTGTGTGATAAACATTTACAGCAAATATCATGAAATTTTGTGCAGCTGTTTTCAAAGTGTGCCAATTTTTTAAAATAATCAATTATGCAAATTAGCAAATATATGCGAGTCCCACCCATTAAAATCTAATCAATTCTTTCACTTCCCAAACAGAATCAATGAAATGAGTGTGATTTATTTCAGAGAAGTCAATCGAGAGACATGTCAAAAGATACGCAGAGACACACAAACAGACAGACATCTGCCGGATAATACATGTAGCTTGTGTGTGTGGACATGTGATTAAAAAAATTGTATAAGTAATGGGCTAGCATTGATGTGAACAAGTAGCAGTATGGTACACTAAGTATTTGCATGGTGGTAACAAAAATTTGCATAAAGTTGGGGAGAACAAAAGTTAGTGATACCTATGAACTTCTGTTTTACCTGTTGCACTGCGAGAGGGACATTTTGTGGACTGGCCAGAGGCTTTGATATCTTCAATAGGAAACATAAGACCTGTGGGTTATATAAATAAAAGATATTAGCAAAACAAACTCTCATATTCCTGAAAATTCATTACAAGGTAGTATCAAAATGTCAATAATTTTATTTATAGCGTATGGTGACAACATTTGTTTACATTCGTGTTATTCATCTTTCATATTTGAGCAATGATGCAATTTTAATAACATAATTATATCATGGCCATGCTCACGTCCATAGCCTACGTAAGTGACTGTATTTTTTGATACTTTTCCAGTATGTTTGTTCGTCTTGTCAATCACACTTTGTCTCTTTATGCAGGTACCTAAAGGCATGTTGAACTACAGCTTGAAAATGTGCCAGGTATGGATGCACTGCTACTGGTGAAAGTGCAATGTATTTCATCATACCCTTTGTCCAGAACCTCTCCTTAGTTGCAGTTTATTGGTGCCGCTAAAACCTATGTCTAGCACCATGCACTTGATTTTTGTTAAAGCAATAAAACTGCTCATTTGACTGTGAAAGGCGCTTAACAGCTATCAAGTCAGGCAATGAAATGACAAGATGAGTTATCATCCATTTCAGAGCTCAGTGGGTGGTTCCTCTTGCCTGAATATGCTGTCAATAAATTCAACTATATAGTATGATTGGTTCCAACAAGATTTTGTGGCAGAACCGATATTCAACACTGTGCCTCCACTTTTGTGGTTAGGGTCTGAGACAGCAGAGACCATGGTTAGGGTCTGAGACGACGGAGACCCATATATGACTTAACCTCTCCATCTAACTGTACTCATGCACACACATGCTATGGTCATGCATAAAAAGCATTTATGAAGTTGTGAAAGAAGCTAAGTAATGCAACTATCAAAACTCAGATGAATGAAGTTTCCCTTGTTGGAGGGCAATTTTATTTGTGCAAGGTTTTCAAATCTTCAATTCTTAATATGGTTTTCAAATTTCATCAGATACATTTTGGTCTAGTTAAACAGGAACTTCCCCTATAAAAGCCGGATTATTGTAAATCCATGCAAATGTAAAAAGGCCACGCTCCTAAGCGGACGTGCCGTCTTTGGTCCAAGAATCCCATAATTTTGCCATGTTTCAGGTGTTCATTGTCATCGAATCTTGCATGTGATTTCTGTGAATATAAAGCGACTACACTTGAGTAAAAAATAAACTGAAAAAATGTTCCGTTTTTTGTCGGAGAACACGTATGTTTCAAAATGTGTTCCCTGTACGACCAATTGATCCCTCTTTGCATATGTAACGAAAGTGCCCATCATGATTATTCAAATTTATCATATGGTTAAAAGCAATGCTATGAGAATTCAAAAACTCCCGCGAAGTGTATGCAAATCACTGCATCATCAGTAATCTCCCTATTGTGCGCCCACGGTCTCGTAATTTCCCGTTTAAGGCAAACTTTTGGGCAACTGGCTGCGATTAGTTACTTTTGGGCAATTGGCTGCGATTAGTTGAAGCCCAATAGCTGCGAATATGTAACAAACCGATCCCAAAATATCCTCAGTTTTCCAATCGTTTTCTTTGAATAAGACCCATTAAAGACTGAAAAAATGTATAACACAGTCATAAGTGTCGAAAGTGGCATGTAAATTCAAACATTTTAACATCATTTTAGATTTCCTGCCATTTTCAAAAACTAATCATGTGACAGAGACAATAAAGATTACAACAACAAAATGTTGGCCATCCTGTGTTGTGCATTCAAGTAGATGGCATCATGCTGTTTTCTTTTATGATCATGATGTGTATGTTCAGGAAATACTGCATTTTTTGTACTTTTCCATGGGGCGCCATTTTATGAATGCGGCACCCGTTTATTATTTAACCAATTAAAACGCGTAGGCATGGTCCAAATCAGCAAGCAGTGATACTTCTATACATGTCCTTCAGTTAGCACATTTAAACGAACCAACTTTGGTTTGAAAATAAAATCATGAAAATAATGCGTAACATTCACACCTATTGGGGCTTTAAAGAATCCCTGGAAATTTACAATAACAAATATTTTGCAAACATATGTACAGACCTGTATTATCATCTTGCTCATGTTGCTGTGGGAAGTTCTGAGTTGTACCAGTATGAAGAGTACTGTAGTTGCCAACCTGCATAGTGTTCACAGTTCCATGAACATGTATACATTGTGTTGGAGATTGTACATGATGAAATTTACTTGTCCATTCTGTAAAGGTATAGTGAATGCTGGATATTAAAACAGTATAAGTCCTTTGCTTGAAAATTGATCTTGTAAAAAACACTTTTCAAAGAAAAAAATTCCCTATAATGTTTGACATCAAACATCCTGTATCAAATCAAAGGCTTAAAATCATTTTAACATATACTGTAAGAGCTCATGAAGGTAAATTCATCATAATTTTATGTATTCATAGTCAAGCCATATGTCTACAATAGTTAAAAAATCACGGAACAGACTACACTTGACTTGAAGGAGACACACTCTGATGTCAAGTCCTTTCTAGATTTTTGTGAAGACCTTTTTATTTCCTCACTCTCACAATCTAAATCTCTAGTACAGATCTGATGTTCAATACCAGGCTACCAAAGCCACCTTGTTTGGCCCATTTGGAATACAGAGCAGATCAGATGCTAAGCCTTGATGATGTATCAAAATCAAAACTGTACATTGCGATGATTGCCAATGTACTGATGTACGTGACACTGTAACACACAGTTGTAGTGGAATATCCCACAAACTTTTTCTTCAGTATTTCATGTGTATTTCTCCATTTCATGAGCAATTTTTGTTGCACATTTGTTGACTGTAGATCCAATACAAATTTATTTGTCTCACCAACCACATTATTATTGAATGGTCATCCAAAAGTTACCTTAATAAGATTTGTAAGGATTCCTACAATTCCGTGTATGAAATTGTGTGACAAGACAATACATTACACACACAAATACAGATTATGATTATACAGACCCTGATGATGACATTGGCATGTTGTCGTTGCTTAATCAAGCACAAAGTGCTTACTGATGTATCTAAGCTGTGCTGACACATGCTAATTAACAACATGCTTTCTCACCTTCAGGAACTGAAGGAACTGATTGTCTGCTATTTTGTGGACTATCCTGTTGACTATCCTGTTGTATATATTGACACATTTTGCTTTCAGGGTAAGTGCTAGCTCTGGATAATGATCTTGTGTCTTCTCCCTCAGACACATCTGAGCTGATGGCAAAGCTTGCTGACTGCACAAGATGTTGGGGAGTCTCTTTCACTGGAGGAACTGGCATACCATTTTCATTTGACCCATCTCCTACAGGTTTTGTTCCATGACTGGCTGTTTCAGTTTGTTTAGCTTTCAATTTAGTGTCTTCTTGTTTTGTTTCCATGTTGTCTTACAGCACAGGAATTTGTCTGCAAGAGTAATATTTGTCCAAAAGTTACATCATGCACATGCATATATTAACACCTATATTCCTATTTGATTGCTTGTGCTTTTTCTGCAACTGTTGAAAATCAAGATTGATACATACTGTATATAATACTTTGAACCAATGCATTATACCCAGTACAATGTTTTATGCTGTACATGTATATATACATGTACATGTACAATTTAATCTCCCTAAGCATGTACTGGTATACTTAATTATACATTGAAAAAACATTCTGTAAATCATTAGACAGCAACAAGCTTCAAAGATGATGTTCAAACCTTGACCAAACAGCATGTTTTTGTGAGGTACATTTTTAGAAGTCATCTAACTCTTGCATACACTTAATGTCCACACGTACAAAACTGAGCTATTTAAATTTATTTATTGTTTTGTGATAAACAAATCTTTGTTTAGTGTTAAAAAATGCAGAAGGGCTTAAAGTCAAGGGTTACTACATGGCCCACAATGACAATTGACACATATGAAAGGAAGAATGAAATCTTGGCGAGAGAAAAATAGCAGATGATATTGAAACTTTGTTTCCATAAAAATGAAGTACAGTATAGAAAAAGATGAAAAAAATATACAATGGTTTTAAAAAGTAGCCTCTGAAATTTTACTGATTACGGTATTGCACAATATCAAACACGGCCACATAACCACAGATCATCTCACTACTACCTTCATCCGTACACTTTATATATCACCAAGTTAAAATGGAAATCGCGAAAATTGCACAATCGTTGCCGACGATGATAAATTGAGGAGAAATGTCGTACATGCTTGAATGTTGTAGCTCACGAAGATAGAAGCGAGATTGTCTGCTACTTCCATTGGTCATAGTTAGCACCAGCTATATTAGCTCAGGGCTGTGTGTTACGGCATTAAAACGTCGGTAACACACAGCCCTCCAGCTGCCATGCAGAGCTACAGCTATATATGCTTCTGTACACAGTGTAGTGATACATAGTGGCCGCCGCGTAGTATGCAGAGAATAATTATTATTATAACACGCCACATGCTCATTCCGTGTGGCGATTGGCCAGAATACGTCACGTGACGAGAAAATAGATACGTCTCAGTGTTCTCCCCAGGATCAAGCAAAAGCGTAGCGGCTAATTTGCATAATCATTTGCATATCATTAATTTATATTTGCATATGGATATAAGCTTGCACATGCACCCATGCATTCATGTACACTCACAACAAAATGCAATGGTAACACACAAGTATGCAATTTGAACATCATGGAAACTTTTTATTACACTTAAATAAATCATCACAGTATAGTACAATTGCAATTAAAGTAGAAGATTCAAACAGTAACAGCAAGTTCAGATTGAAAGCAAGAAACGGTTCGTCTGATTGGAGTTTCATTAATACATATATTGCTAATAAAACTGTCAAAAATTGC
>LD347762.1:45148-55385 GCA_001465055.1 Ptychodera flava
TTCCCGTTTTTCTACTGTTTGAGCTGCTCCAAAGTCATATTTGTCATACGCAATATTGAAATTTCCAAAACAACTTTTGATGTTTTTCATGTACGATGTTATTCCACGGTTTAATTTAGGTGAGGATTGGGATTCTGTTTTAATTGCACAATGTGCAATTAAAACAGAACGGTCTTTCAATCAGAGGGACCGTGACACAATGCATAGCCTTGGCAAGTCTGGTTCTGAACTGTGTATTTCTACGCATTTAAAGAAGGGGAAAGTGGGTGATATGCACCATCATCACGCAACTTTTTGAAATATTTTCTCATGCGTTGCTAAACCGGAAGGAAACCATCAACTGACTATTCTTTTATATGTCAAATGCTGGGATATTACTGAATCAAATTATCCCAAATTCACTATTATTTGAAACCAAATCGTTCACTTCCTCTTTGTGAAATCGGTGACAAAAAGAAATTATAAATTTTAGATTTCATAAACAAAACTTCAAAAGGAATGATTTGTCGGCCAACGACAACTGGCAAAGAATCGGTCTATTACAAGATCATCAATATACTTATTTACCAGGCTCATTCCACGTTATGTAAGTATTTAATACAGCCTTGTTTCAGGGAGAGTCGAAACCCCCGTCGGCGCGTAACTTATTATTAATTCCAATGTATGGTTTTATATCGACATAATTACATTTCATTTCCGTGACGTGGTACTTTTCTCCCAACCGAGAGGCACCGATCATATTACAGCGGAAATCTACCCAGTTTAATCATTGTAGTGAGCCAACTCAACTCAACAAGCGTGTTAAATACCATTACGCTTCGATACGATAGGTGGCGCTGTGGCAATGGTACCCACTGTCCTGACGGTCACCGTGGCCTTCCTATTGGCCAGTTTTCTTATCGGAGAGGTGAAAGTGGAAGCGATGTTAGCCAAGGAACATGCTTGTCAAGGTACAGTAAAAGAGCCTTCTGATTATGAAATCATACAAAACTGGGAAGAAAAAAATATTGTGATGTGTTCAAAATGTGTTGGTTCAACTGTAGGTTAATGAAAGCAGCATCCGGATACTAGTCATTATCTGAATAACGGTTAGTTTTATTGTCAAGTGTTTTGAACTTTCAAAAGTAAAATTCAATGTGTCGAAAGTAGTGTTCATTATCTGCTACAATTTATGACGTCATAGGATACGGCATTCTCGACGGTCTCGATTGCTGCCTGGTAACATTGCTTAGCTGATACTGTACTTAATAGGGATGCCATTGAGGAATACAATACAACAAGCAATTAATCTAAAATGCCACTTTATTTATTGCAATTAAAACGTGAATCCCAATAGCAGTCGTAAAACAGATGCACATCTGTCAAGATTAATAAATGACACTTTAAAAGACATTACACATATACCAGAGCTCACTATATTTCGGAACCATAAAATGAAGTTTTGATACTCAGTCTACATGATAATAAATTTGCGTATATCAAATACAACCTTGGGAAGCATATTATTGACATTTCGTGAGTTCACGTCAGGTAAGTACGGCCCTTTTCGTCATTTTTGTACTTTTAAGTGTTTACTTTTGAAATGACATTCCTTCGAACTGTCATGTGTGTATCCAGTGTCTGAATTTCAGAAATCTCAAGGTCCACTTTTTGAACAGTGTCATAACGGAAATATAATTATTACTTTGTTATTTAAATTTTGATCATACCGCAAACCCATTTTGGAAATATTAGTACGTCTACTCGAGTCAATTTCTTCCTTTCGACATTGAGCATCGACAACTAGATTGATTTTTTGTCAAGTTATATGAACATTATTCAGTGTAGTATTTAGAAACATGGCCGACTTTCCGACACGTGCAACATCTTGTCAACACCTTCGATTTCACACGGCATTGAGACGAATCATCGTATTTCTTTCCTTCTCTTCTGTGTTTGTTTCTTCTATATCCCTTGAAGTTTTTCCATCTTTTTTCATGTCAGTTCGATCTGTATCTAATTTATAAACAGATTTATTATTCCACCAAGTCTTTTCAACTCATCTACAGTTTCGGGATCCCTCTCCCTCGGCCATATTCGCATTTGTTCAGGCATGCCTTCAAATATTTGCTCGTTCATTTCACGCAACTTTTCATAACTATCATCGTATTTGGGAGGGAAGCCAGCCACTTCCATCCAGCGGCCAAACAATCAAGACAAATCAGCTCACCACAGGGAGAATTGCTCGCCATTCCTATATTTAAAAGCTCTGACTTTGACACGGCATGACTACCTGGTTATGTCATACTCTCTGTATACTGCTTCCTTGACCTTGTCATAATCTTGACTGTTGTCTCTGGACAACCTTGGAAACGCATTCATGGCTTTCCCAGGGCACAAATTGGGCACAAATTTTTGTACCCGCAATGCCTTTGGCCAATAACTGAGCACAGCTAAATTTTCACAGGTAAGGGACCGTTCAGTTTTTACGGCCTGGGGGGGGGGGGCGGCAAAATCTTGTCGCCGGTGTTCAACAGGGTTATGAAGGTGCGAGAGCTGACATTAAATGCAAGCCATCTGACAGCGCTCGCGAGCTGAGTAAATAAGAGTTGTGTCCCTGATTGAAGAGAATTGGGACTAATGAAAAGGTTATGTTGCACGAAAAAGGACAAGAATTGAAATACAAAGGTTCTGAATTACAAAGGGCAAGGAATATTGAAACGCTTCAATCTGAAAGAATTCATCGCCGAAACGTTTTGTACAGTCACACTAGCACTCATTTGTACACAATTGAACATGCAAAACTGACTGGTAAGCTAAAATATTCCCTTTTAGTTCTACGACCCATTGATTGCAGTGGTATCAAACGAGAGTTGGTTGGACTTAATTTCTGCATAATTCCGGCTTAAACTTTCATTTCTGATGACGACAGCTAATTCCTCATTCGACTTGAAGAGCCTTATAATATTTCCTACAATTCCTTGACCTTGCGTCCATGTTGTAGGAGTATGAATCCTGGAGCAAGAGTTCAGTGTATGCGATTGGAGTACCAATATGAGGAAGGGTATCCTCTAAGATTACAAAATCTTTACTTGCGGCAATTGTTTTTACTAGTAACAATAGTCATATACTTACAGCGACTCCCTCTTATGTAAACAGGATGCACCATGCAGCGTAACCCGAAAGACAAACCCTGCGGTGAAATTTGTCTTATACGTGTCGAATATTAAAACTCTCTCTATGTTACTTGCTGTTGGCGAATATTATACTTCATAGCTCACTTGAGCCTACATGCTGTTCTGTTCGCAAAACCAACTTTTCCAAGTGTCGATTGGAACTTCTTCATCGTCTTCTTTCAGGGTAAGAGTGGCCCATGTGGCTTCTGGTTGGCATTGACACTTTAATACACACCTTTCTACAACAATGCTGGCTTTAAGCAGTTTTCAGCTCCAGTATCCACCTCGAAGAATTTCTAGCTAACAAACTCCTTCGGTTCTGTTGATTATGCCGACATTTCTCCTCCAGTACGTCTAAATTTAACTGTCTAGCTGTACAAACTCATGCATGCATAATCTCTTTCACTGCAAACAAAAACTTCGTTTCCTCCGATTTCAGCAGCCGAGTTTAGATTTCCGATGAGTTTTAGAGGTTTACTTCAGATCATTGCAAAATGATCCCTCTTTTCCTCTTTATGTCAGTGATCGAACTTGCACAGTTCATAAATACGCGATCGTCTTACGCTTCTGTCCTAAAACCATGGAGATAATTACCTCACGCGAAAAGTGCACGGATGTGGTTCAGAGTTCCACGTAAACTAGCACACATTTAACGTGTTATTCTTGATCACTCCAGGAAACTTTGCAGAGTTGGCGTTGTTGGTTTTCAGATGTAGAAGTGCTATTAAGTAAGCCTCAGGGCAGAGAGTGAGGCGAATGACAATAGGTGATTCAACGCACAAAAGACTGTAGACGGAAGTACATACCTCATGAACATTAATATCGTACGAATATGGAAGCCACGTAATCATCACTCTGCACAATGCAATCTGTGTAATATACGTGCTGCAAGGTCACGATTAACAGAACACTGTGCTTTGAAAATGAAGAATAAGAACTCAATTTGAAAGAAATAGTATTAAAGTGTAAGGCAGTTTCTCTTTGTTTTATCGGATATAAATGTGACCGATAGTTTGTTTGAATTTGAACCTGAAATGCGCGGCTACTGCCTACGATTTTTGTATCCGAAGCTCGGATGTCATGAGATGTTGAAGCGGCAAGCTCGTAGGAGTGCCTACGCGATCACGATGCTTACCGTTTTAATTTCCTTTCTCAGGTTAACAATAATCCCTGTGAACGGAAATAAATTAGTAGAAAATTTAATCTCAACAATAATGTAGTTGTGTTTTTAATAAATACTTTCAATGATTATTTATAATGAAAGCCACGAAATGTAAACTTGCTGATTATTCACTTGAAAGTTTACAGGCAAAACAAAATATGCTTCAGGCAGTTTTGTTTATGAGTACAAAACTTATTTTAATGTAAATGCATAGATTTGCGCAGCTACATTTTTGTTCACCCAGAAGTATTGCATATTTTCACTGATTTGATTACAGGCCATATTTGCTCAGCTGAAGACGTGTTCATCGTGATAACCGAATCCAAGGAGTGGGCTGAAGCCGCTGACTACTGCAAAGGGCTACAAATCGGCAGTGGAATACAAAAGATACATGCTGAACTGACCACCTTGCTAGAATCAAACCTCGTTCACAGGAATATAGCAGAGTATTTGTCAAACGAGACTGCCCTGGCCAATCCTGAAAACGGCGGCTATTGGATTGGTTGCAATTGCTCCTCGCGTAGCGAATGTTCTTGGGTCAGCGGGTTAAGCGTCACCCTTGATAAAGTCAGGTGGGCAAATGGCCAGCCGAATATGAGGGGTGACGATACCTGCCAGAACCCTGATACACTATGCTGTCGACTATGGTTTGTAAATTAAATTTTTCTTTTATTTCCGATCTGATGTGCCTAATTGACAAACTTCATCATGAAACATGGCATGCTTTCTTGACTTTCTAGTACAAATACCAATCAATCAGTCAGTAGATTTGACCTTTTAAATTTAAGAAAATATCCGCACGTTAACTCGTTCGTGACGGCAACGAAATCCGTGCCAAAACAGAAAGATGTCGCAAGCCATCACTGTAAAATTACCTCCTCGATCACAGCTTGAACGCGACGAAGCCATTATTTGTAATAATGAGACCTGAAATTGAGCTTGGCCACAGAGTTGACCGTACAAGAAAATGCAAGCAAAAGCGTTTACATCCTACACAAAACACAGAACAAATAAATACCCACTTTTTGCAACGTTCCATTACAATCTTTTGGGGCCCGGGTGATGTTATGCTTGCGAGTGAATGCTCTTATGCTGAAATAATGCCATTAACTTTAATTTCGATTCACAGGAAAACCAAGTCTTTTCTGGTGGATGACGCTTGTTGTGAGACTAAAAATCCGTTTATATGCCACTTTAGTAAGTCTAGTTTTTTATTAAATATGTCTTTTTCAGTGAATGTATAGTTCCAAAAGCATGATATGATAAGACCATAGGTACCTTCGAGTGCATAAATATTCACACCCAGCATTTTTAAATGACCATGTCAATTCGAGGAATACTTTTGTTGTTGTTGTTGTTGTTGTTTTTTTGCTGCTTGTTCTTATCAATATATGTCACCAGACTCATTATATTTGTGTTTCATGGTTGTTTGGAGGCCTTGTTGTAGTCAGAATGTTTTCAGATCACTCTCAATGGGATGCAGTAATTTCATTGTATCACAGGATGACTTACGAAATTGAGCATGCAACACGATACATCATTATATTGGCACCGTGTTGTATACAAAATACGTTCTTCTTCCCTAATTGTGAGAAGAATGTCTGCATTTCTCAAGTGGTGGGCGCATATGAAATGTTTGTTCTGTTTGCTTAGTATTGCTGCGACTTTCTTCACCAACTTTTGAAAATATATTGAATAGGATAAAATGGAGAATGGATTATAAATGCGACAAAGATTAAAATATCACCACTAAAAAGGCCAAATATAAACAATGTGTGGTTTCCGGTAATCCAACCTATCTTATATCCTATTTAAAAGCCTTGGACAAATAACTGTTTTCCATTTTCAACCTGGGGCTTGCTATAGGAAATATATTTTTCCAACGTCTAATGTCATTTTACTCCGAAGTATTGACTGTACTCATTCAAATCACTTCTGCAAATCGTAGGATGACAAGTTACTTGATACAAACAGCATAAGTGCACGCCTTGGATGAAACTTTATTGGCATTTATTTAAAATATCCGTGAAAAATATTATGCCGATTTTCTCAGTGCTCATCGATTCGCCTGGATGGTGTTATTTTTTCAGATTTGACGGGAACTGGTACATCATTCGATTTGGAGTTGATCAGTAACCTAACTGGACTTCCATATTGTTCCCGTGAGAGGGAAGCT
The DNA here is from genome assembly GCA_001465055.1 of Ptychodera flava. Taxonomy (NCBI): domain Eukaryota; kingdom Metazoa; phylum Hemichordata; class Enteropneusta; family Ptychoderidae; genus Ptychodera; species Ptychodera flava. Next base: position 51,642 of record LD347762.1, read on the forward strand.
GACGAAGTCATTCGTTGTAGAGCGGAGACAATTGTGGACGACAACAGCGGTCTCCTCATACCTTGGCCGTCTCAGAAAGCTGGCACACCCGCAGTACAGCAGTGTCCACAGGATCGCAACAAAGCAACCAGGCTGTGGTAAACTAAATTTAACTTATTGTATTGGTTTTTCGTGTATTTTTTTATTATCCGAATCTTTAGAGTTCATGGCTTGAATGGTATTACAGTTTTGGCGATACAACTTCGATATGTTGTTTCGTCATGCATTTGTCTCCTTTATGAGAAAGCAAGGGACGGTTACAGATCTCCTCGATACTTGATTTGAAAAACTGAGATATACAATGAAAAGTAGAAAAACAAGTAAAACTATTGACTAATAGTTTAACAAAGATAATGATTTTTTGAATGGACTTCATTAACTACAGGTACATTAACTGTTTTAAAAGATAATATTTTCAAGTAGAAGTAAGTTTGTTTAATTCTAACGTTACAACTCACCAGGTTTCTAAAGATAATTCCACTTCTACTGACAATAGAAACTTTGTACTTACGTTTGATTACACTTTACAAGGTACCGTCTGAATGGTCCCTGTCCTTTATGTAACGCGTTGCTTGATTGGTTCTTTGCGGTGAATTTAATTTACTTACCGTTCAAATCAATGTCTCCATGTTTTCTTTTCCAGTTCATATGTTTGTTCGCCAGCAGGACGATTGCAAGCTGAATGGGAGTCCCCGAACACTTCCGACTGTTCACTGAAGAATCTCAGTAGAATTGGTCGACTGAAAAATTTGGCAAATTTCTCCGGTGATGCTCCTCGAGGTGCGAGGATACAGTTTATCTGATATGATGTTCGTCGCCTATCACTTCTTTTAGTACAATCTGTGATAGAAAATCATTAATGTCACCCCTGTTTTAACGTTGACGTATTCACTACAAAGCTAACAGGAATAACTGAGATGCAGACATGCTATGCTTATTTGTAGCACACACGATCTTTTAAAACGAGCATTTTATGTCAGTATCTATACTGAGAAGATCTGAATCACCTTTGATCAACACTAGTAATTTAACGTAAAATCTTCGAAAACTCGAGAAAAAGTTTTACATTGCCAAAACTATGAACATTTTATTGCCACTTTTCAACTTGATAATTATGGTGGGTTTATTTGTTTCCAGCAAAAAATTATGTCGGAATGACACATGTAAGTATCTTCATGACATTAAGTTCACGATTGAGAGGGCAGCGTGGCGAGATGTATCAAATGCTTTTTGCATATATCTAAAACTTGCAAGCTCAGTGTGTTTGCATCTTTAGGTAGAATGCGCCTCGGCGACAGATATTTGCACTTTCAAATTTTACAATTCTTTTTTGAGCGACCACCTATGGGGCCCATTTTAAAGCTCTTGGAGTAAATTTATCACTGTCTTAGTTTTCCTTCATAGAGTGAACACAGAGATAGCGGCCATTTTGAATTTCAAATATCGGTAAATGTTAGAAACGTCGTTTTTGCTTGTCCTAAACATTGCACGGTGACCCCTTATTTTCATTCTTGACTTGGTAAGAATATGTTTGAAAGTTGGATTAAGGAAAGTTGAGTAAAAGTGCTAGTCTTCACTTTCGAGGCGCATACTACCTGAAGGTGCATTAACGACATCGGCCTAGAGGCGTCTATTACACCAAAGCTCGAACTCTATTGATGTTCCAGGGGAAACGAAGAGAGTTCTAACGCAACTGAAGAACCTAACCTCCGGAGCTGAAAGTTTCAATGAAAATGACGTGACGAATTCCATTGACGTCCTTAAGACGATCTTAGAAAGCAGGAGAAATGGAACAGAGGTTGACGTGGCTGAAATAATGCTGCGGATTGTGGATAATTTGCTAAGAGTTGATCGCAGAGTGTTGATGGCCAGTCAGAGAAAGAGAAAGACCGTGACCAGGTAAAAAAGCAAATTATGAACCACAATTTCACAGTTTTTGCATGTTTTACAGCGATAACTCATAAAATCTTTTTTTTATAAATTTTACTTCACCCTAAGGTAGAATGTGCCTCGGGACAGATATTCATACTCTCAAACCTTTACAATATTCTTTTTGCCTATCACCTTTTGGGGGCTCATTTTGACGCTTATGAGTAAATAACATTTGTGAAAATCGCAAATGTTTATCTTTGCCCATAGAGTAACATAGGAATGGCGGCCATATGGATTTCAAATGTCGGTAAATATTGAGTAATTTGTTTCTATATTGGCAGGGTGACCCCCCTTTATACTAAATTCTGAAAGAGAATGGTTGAAAGTTTGTTTGATGAAAGTATGAGCAAAAGTTAAAGTCTTTTCTTTTCGAGGCGCGAACTACCTTACAGTAAATGATATACTACAGAAAACTTAAGACTTTTCTTCCTATTTCAGACTCATCAGAATTATAGAAAAACTTGCTTTGGCAGTAAACTTTGGCAACAGGTCCGACGATACTGGTAACACGTCGTCAGTAACCATAGCAACGCCAAATATTTACGTCATGGTAACAAAGGTCGATGCTACAGACTTTTATGGCTTGACATTTAAGACGTCACCAACAGAGGTCAGTCGTAGTACCTGAACATAAAAACATTATTCTGCTTAACCCTTTGAGTACCAAAGTCAGGTTTGTCAACTTTATAAAATAAACTCAGATAATTTCTATTCAGATGCAATTTTTCCCCGTTTTTCAAAAATGTGGATCAAAACTTTAGCCTTTGAATAATTCATATCTGTCATTCTGGTCTAAAAGAATCAAAAGGATTACAGAAAAATTCACTAAAATTGGTAAAATGTAGCTCTAAATTTTTGCTGGGAAAAAATCAGCTGTCAAAGGGTTAATATACTTAATTTCATATTCCACGAAATCGTGATTTTATTTCTATGATCAACTCTTTACCTTGGAAGGGAGAAGTAACTGGTCAAAATAAAGAAGAAACATTAATCACACTGCCCACTTCACTATTTGACAAACTCGACCCAGCTGAGAGAGACTTGGTGAAAAGAGCACAGTTTATCACCTACAAGTCAAATACTTTCTTTCGGGTGAGTAGCAACATAGAAGGGAATTTGGACATTTGAAAGATACATCAAGGTCAAGTTTAAGTGTGTAAGGTAGACTGTTGTCGTAGGGAATTTATCGGACTTTTTATCAAAAGAGCATGTTTTGCGTGCTTCAATACTTGAACGATTGAGTATCTTCGTTTATGTTGAAGTCATTTTAAAACTAGCTTCATCAGAGCAAATAGAAGCATACCTATACTAGCTGAATTTGAGACAACTGCGCACTATTGTCCTAAATCTGCATTCCATAAATGACCTCAGTGAAACAGTTGATACGGAATAGCAAGTTCAAGGGGAAACAGGGCAATCTAATGATATACAACAATGCCATAAACAATGCACTGAGTCGGATTGACCTATCAGAGCGGCATGCCTCAAAGTCGGAAAAAGTACATATCAACGTGACAACGTGAGCAACGAAATGTGTTGGAGTCTCTCTCGGCCATACGGTAAATACGCCAATGTAGCGTACTACATAATGATTTATAGTCAACTTCCTTTTTGATTATTTGGATGTTCGGCGCATCATTCTGGTGGCTCTGGGTATCGCCATACCATATAATGTCCTAATGATCATTCTGCATCGTCTCTGCAGGCCATTGACAACACAACATCTGCTCGGCTCAGCACCGTCGTTGCTGCAAGTATCGGGGATTTAAATAT
>LD347764.1:0-30423 GCA_001465055.1 Ptychodera flava
GTAAAAACTGAACGGTCCCTAAGCAATAATGTAAAGCACATAAATAATTGTTTAAATATATCTAGTACGTTTAGATATTTCAGCAAAAAGTTAAAATAACTGTTAAATAACCAAAAAAAGTCACGTTCTGCAGGTACTGCAAATGCCATTCTGGGTATCAAGTTATGATAAATTGAAGCTGTCATTCTCTGAAAAAAGTTAGCATAATTTTTTTGTCATTTCCATCGGGAAAATATATCTTTCTATTCAAGAAACAGGTACAACCAGTCTGCCTACTTTCCAACACATTCTGTATGGCTGAAGACACAATCAGTGGAAAATTTTTACAAAACCGCTATGTCCTCTCTCAATCATGCAGATTTTCCAAATTGTTTAAAATAAAATTTAGAAGAATGGTGTGCTTAAAAGTATGTTTTCAGAATTTCAAAAAATAGTCTATAAATTTGTCTACACAGGGGAGCCATGTTAAGAGTTCACTGAGGAATCTTCAATGGTATAAATTACAATGACTCATGGTATATATCCACTACTGTGTATCTGTGTAGGAAATTGTGACAAGTATCACAACCAGACATCTGGTAGGTAACATTGAAAAGTCACCTCTCCAAGGACATGCTAGTACCTGCCAAATAATTACTGGTATTTCTAAGAGTTTGTATCCTTTCACCTGCTCTGTTAAACATTTTCTTGCCCAGCATTTCTGAGACTATATTTGGAGATATCACAGATCCAAAACTTACAGTGGGGGGTGGGGTGGGTGTGGGGGTCCCACACATCCAAAGTCCACAAAAGGACTAGGCTGGCTTGTGTTGAGTGTGAGCACTGAATGAATGATATGAAAATATTGTAATACACTGAACTATTTAGAGCTTAGTTCCTTGCATATAATTGATATAATTTATGGATGACAATATAAGAAGTAAATATTATTTTTACTTCTTATATTGTCGTCCATAAATTATATCAATTATATGCAAGGAACTGAGATCTCAATAGTTCAGTGTATTAAAATGGGCCCTGAACTCCTGCCTATCTGCAGTCTTACAAATTGCAGTAAATGTTGAACTGCGACATGGAAGTCTCACCAAGATAGGGGTGCCAGCTTCTACCACAGAGAGTGCAGTCAACTATTTCGCACGATTTGTCATTGAGAATGTATTTCATGTGTCAATTTGTAACAAACTGAAGATGAATTTGATGTTTTAAAGGAAAGATGAAGTGCGTTTTGTCTCAAAGATTCTAATTTAAACATTCCCTTCACTCTTAAAATTGAAAGGTCTTGATATTCTTAGGGATGGTATCAGATTGTTGCAGAAGTTCAAAAGTGAAATTAGTTCGTTTTACAGGGTAGGGGGTTTGACCTCCATTCAATTGAACTTTGCTTTCACACTTTTTTGTGATTACAAGTTCTCTTTACATTGTGTGTAAAAATAAACAAACACTGCACACTCAGTACCAACAAATTTTGCCGTCCAACTCGTTGGTGTCATGCTGACAGCAATTACTACTCAAATTTGATTGATTACTTGACGATGTAATGTGGTCAGGGGATACATATTCTTCAGTAGCTATAACAATATGCTACATTGTACTCTCAGGCAGACATCAACATTTCGCACTTTTGAACTTTCATTTAGGGGGAGGGGGTTTTGATGTAAATGAAGGAATTTTGTTTCTTTAACTTATGCAACAATCTGAGACAGTCCCTTACATTTTATTTTTTCCTTTCAGTAAGAACAATGAAGCACTTCATATTTCGATGTTTCAATTCTTATGAGAACATCCAACACTGGTGGGGGGCTTGGAATGATGAAGTGAACACTTACATCTGGAATTCTGCATCAAATGCAAATGTATTTTATTTTCCATAAAAATCTGTTCAGTCTTCTCGCATCACAGACAAAATAGTACAAATATATTTCAGTTTGTCTGGTTACTGACATTGAAAACAAATTTCTTCAAGACATATTACATAGATGAAAGTACGAAAACTTTACAAAAGATAAGTAATATGGTATTCCAATATTATTAAAGGATGTAGAAATTTAAGTACATGAACAATGATAACATTATATTGTTCCCAGACTGGTCATCTCAATTAGTGGTACTACAGTCCTATGTTTGATATACTGAGATATATTTTTCAGTTTGTTTCAAAATCAATGATCACCACTGATCCATTCTCAGATTGACTTTAAGAACGATTATCACCATTTACCATCACTGACTCACTTTAACACTCGTTGAGAATCAATGACGACCTTTGACCCATTCTAAGATTTCTTTAAACAGAACGGTCTCCATCAGATATTGATGTATTCCACCATCCAATGCCAAATTGTACAACAAACAGATGACATACTCTGACGATAGCGGTGGTATGTAGCAGTACACAAGCACCAGAAGTACAGTTATGAATCATTTTGCAAAAGGAACAAAGTAACGGTCATTCTAAATTATTTGAGTCTGTTTGTTTCATGTGGTTTTGTAAACTGACTGCATGCAAAATGATCAGCCATTTGTCATCATTAACTGTCATCCTGCTTGTTAGTGTAGATACAACTACTCTGATGATGAAATATACCAGAAATTAATATCTTAAAGTGTTTACGTCTTATGGCTGTGACAGTGGTGTACGCTGACATTTGACAGTCAAATGCTAATCACAAATTGCTGTTCATAATATAAATAATTTTACAGTAACCAAAACAAATACAAACGCTGGCAGTTCCCTTCATACACTATCCACAATAGCAAGCATGTCTCAATCTATATTTCCTTTTTCTCTCTCTCTATATATATCTAGCAGTCAGTTTGGCTCTTACCTGGCCAACCATTGCTAGGAATTCATTGTATGATCAGTGCACTCATCTAGATCACATGGTAACAATTACCATAATTTACTGGTAATAGGTTATGAGTGACAGGTGCTTTTACTGATGATCTCTGTCATGAATGACACTATGGTAAGCTCTTCAAAGGCGAAAATGTTACAAATGTTGGCATCGGCATTTAAATTGAACTCGGGCATCAAAATGACGGAATGGAAAGTTATGTATATGATACCAGAGATGACAAAATGCTGCATCGATGTCATTGCCAGGGTAGGTAAGTCTAATTTGGAATATATACACATACACACTTGACTATGATGCTCTAGCTTCAGGTTTGAGCCTTCATTTCTTGTGACAAGTTTGAGAGAATCTGAGTGAGACAAAATGGAGTACAGTAACAGAAAGACAGGCCTTGGTGTGACTCAAACTTGAAGTTTTTGCTTCACCAGGATAAACAGAGAAGACGGCAAAATCTCACACGGTATATTACACAAATAACCAACAATTTTTTTATCCTGTTAACATGTGATCATATAGTAGACAATGATTCCTGATAACTCTGATGCACGTGACTGCGTTCAGCTGAAGTAGCAAGCACCTCAGTCAGGGGCTACAAGTGTCAACGTTTGATAGGCCGTGTCCTGATCACATGATCCAAACAGCATTCTTTGATTGGCTGACCAATTAATGCATGGGTTACTGTGACATCATTTGCTTTGCTCTTTTCCTACTGATATCTTCCATGTCTCTTGAAACTCGTTCGGCAGTGCTCAAGTATGATTTCAACTTATCGTTCAAATCATGATACAGCTGTTGGTGAGGAGCAAACAAAAAAGAAAAAAATTTGAAAAACTTAGAAATTTTTTGACCAAAAATCTCTGAATTCATGTTATGAGCTCATTTTCACTGAACAACTCTCACTGCATGACAAAATCCTTGCAGCATTAACCTACTGAAGGTAAATATTACAGTGCACACGTGACCTTTCAAAAATGTGTGAATCAAAATGTGATCGCTATGAAGCTTTTGCAATTTTAGCTTTAGTCAATGGATAAATTTATCTGTCTTTCTATTCTTTTACTTCAGTCAAGATAACATATCACATTTCCTATTTACCAATTTCAGCACATTTGACCCATTCATCCCTGAGATGTAATTATGTGCACACAGACACAAGGTAAACTCAAAGTACCTATACGGGTCATATGACTGAAATGGCCCTAAATAACATTACTATGATATAAGTAGTTTTCTGGAATTTGAGAAGAAAAGACAATGAAAGTTCTGTGGTAAGTTTTCAAACCATGACAGAAAGTAATCAACTGAGGGTGGACCCAGCCTTTACATAAGAAATCTCACCTCTTGAAACAGTGACTCTGTCTTGGATTCTTTGAGTGCATGTAATAATTGATCCAACGCCGTATACGGTAACCACACACTGTCAGGTGTCGTTCCATGCAGACAATTCTGTAATGACAAACAACCCAACATTTTTTATCAGCTACTACGTATCCATGTAATGGTGTTTTGAAATCAAAGTAGTGTAACGGTTGTCCTAGCTCAAATTCAAACTTCTCTACAGAAACAAAAGATTGCCATCAAATGTCAAATTTTGGTCACAAGAGGGCAGTGTACTCTATTCAGGTCACAACAAACACATGGCTGTTTCATGGTTGAATCTTGATCAAACAGGCCTTGGAAATGAGAGTCAACAAATATAACGTTTTGCAAGGTCAACGATACTATGCCAAAGAGATTTCAGGAAATATATATGTATCACCAAAAATGCGCAAAGCATGTGTTATTGAAACTGGCATGAAACAAAATTAAGTATACTTACTGTCAGTCCAAAGTATTCCTTTCCTTTTCCAAGCACTGCATCTATGTACTCCATTGCTAGGTAGGCAGCTTCTTCCAGCATGTCAAAATTGATGTACAGTCTCAACAACTCAGCTGCATTGACTCTCTGTCAAGTTTAAAGGTCAAAGTTGAAGAATGATTCAAAAGGTCAAAGTTGAAAAACTATCTCGAGAAAGCTTCACTTGCGCCTAATTGTATATGAAGGGCAAAACTGACATACAGAATGTGTTCGCTGGCCATGCTTTGGTAAATATTTAGTAAATATGAAGGTGGGGATTTAGCCGAGCAGTTTTGACTGCTGACTTATTTTCTATGTGAATAGGTACTGTAGGTGTGTGAGTTCAAATCTGATCAAGAAATTCCAGAATTACCTTGTTGATCCAGCTTACCTTGTGTGAATGTATCAACCAAGCTGGTAACGGAACACCCAATGACAATAATTTACTTGCAATCACTTTATGGTAACCACTTTTACCATCACTGTCTAGCCGCCTCAGGTATGACTCAAGCAATCGCCATGACAACTCTGACGCTCTGAAAGACAGGCAAATTGTAAAGCCTCAACATCCTTTATAAAATAACTGAATAGCATGAAGTTATTACCAAATTTATCCTCCTTAGATGAGTCAACAAAGAATAGTTTGGTATTTACGTGAGAACAACATAGACAATGACGAGTATTGCCTGGAGGGAGGTGCTTCAGACTAAGGATAGCTCCAAACCCAGTGTGGGTTCAAACCCATTGTAGTTTCAAAGCTATATTTTGGGTAAAAAATAACACGCAATGTCAAACCCTAAAAAAGTAAACAAAACAAAACAACCCTTCATTTCCTTTTTCTTTTAATTTTCTTAATTCACTGTATGTATACTTTGTATAGTGCCGGTATATCGTTTCTAGATATTGCAATCAACTGCTTCAATTCTAGTGATCATATCTGCCATCAAGCCACTGATAAAACCTACCTGATTTCTGTCGTTGTACGTAAGTGACTCGTGTCATTAGCAGATAACCATGTCCAAGCATCGCTATCGTTTCCACTACTTGATAGTTTAATACACCTACATATGATACAAATACACATATGATTATTGACACTCTTGTAGTATAGATGTATAGAACTTCCTTGTGACCACCAAATCTTTTGTAAAATCCAATTACTTTTCAGTTTGCAAAACTCTATAGTTTTCATGGGAAATGGAAAATATTTTTGAAGAGAAACTGCTAAACACTTGTTGAGATATTATTTAGGCCAAAGAAAAATATCGGTGCAGTTTGATGAACTACTGGGTATGTTTGTAGTGGATTGGAGAGAAATTGATTTTGAAATCATATACAGAGACTGTCATGACGATGATTCACTGTTTTTCATTCAACCCTATTGTATCAACCAATCATGTATTGGGTGTCATGGTGAAAAATCGCGACAGCATTACCCAATCAGTGTTAACCCAATGACAAAAGCTGAGAACTGATTGGATATTTTACCTTGATGTCAGGCTTTCAAAGACAGCAGTGTATGGTAGTTTAAATTTACTGCAAATGGATATGGCAGTGTCAAACAGACCAGCTTGCACAAGAAGAGAAACGGTTTCTGGTGCTGAAAGAAATGGGCCTGTAAAATATTGGGAAGAATAAAAATTTTGTGTTACTCTGATAGCTTTTTGTTGGATTAATGTGAAAAATAATACCCATGTTCTGTCTTCATATAGGATTCAGTATTTCTTTCCAAAGACATGTATATAATGTGAGAACCTTTGTCTTTTATGGAAATATAAAGTCTGTCTTTTTGGGAGGCGTTTGCGACTTGATGATAAAAGTTTCAGGAATACACGTTGAGAAGTCACAAATATTAGATCATTTTTCTGGCTGCTGGTACGTCGACATGTCCTAGTTTACAAAAACAAACTTCAGTTTCGTATTCGCCATGAAACACTGTTTAGTAAGTACTACAAAACTGCAGGAATCATGCCACACAAATAAATCAGTAAAATAGGACTCTTCACATGGACGAACAAATCAGGGGTTTTTTGGATAAATTTTTTCCTCAGATTTTGGTCCCCTTCACATGCAAGTAGATGCAATGTGAGTCTGCACATGATTATGAAAGATGATCAAGAACGCTATATTGTGTATCTTATAAATTCCTTACCAGTTATGAGAGCTGCATCTGGGTCTACTTGTATCAATTTCAATCTGGCTGAGACAAGCATGTATTCTTTTTGTAAATCCATCAATGTTACAACTTCTACGTGTTTCCTAACTGTAAAATAGCCAGAAAATGGTTCACATCAGATAAAATAACATTGATTTGTGCGGGACATGAGAAGTATCTCTTCATAACACTTCACTGAAACCACTCTGACAGATAACTAGAAATGTAAACTATACTTCAATTATATTACCATGGTTCACATTAAACATCAAAAGACTTGACAGAAATAGTGGACATACACATAAATTAATAGCTTCTAAGATGTTGTTGTGGTTGAGAACATTAATATTTATCACATCATGGATACGTACACTGTGTTGCTTCTAAGATATCACCATCATGATTTCTCTTCGGAGACATTCCGGGAAGTTCTCTCCTTTCCTGCAGAGATACAAACAAAAGCACACCTAAGTGTAAGGGATTTTGGCTGCATATGATCTTGTTCGCTAAGCATTAAAATAAAATTACGAATCAGAATCAATGGCTAACTTTAAGGTGTCCTTTTTGGGTACCCTTCTGTCAAAGTAGCTTTCATGTTGAGTAGCATCAGTACCAGGCATGAAATACAATAAATTGGAATTCTAATATCACAACGATATATTTGATACAATTTCTTCATCAGTAAAAGAGTTGCTATGAATCGTTAGATGCCGAGTCTAATAGGAATTTGATGGTAGTAAATCATCAAAAAATATTCATCACATAGGTACCAAATCAAAATATAATCTACAGTACCCGTACAAATCAAAAAGCATACAACGTGATTATGTAAAAGGGTATAGCATGTGTCACTTGCCTGGTCAATGTTAACAGGTACCGGCTTGACGATCCAGGCATAATTCGGATCAACAAGATGGAGTGAATTGATTGCGGATAGATAACATTTAGCCTGCTTCTGTAATCCTTTGATTCCGGAAAGTTCTCGGCCAGCTCTCAAACCAAATTCATACATCACACTGCCAGCTAGAGAGTCAGAAAGGGAAGAAATATAGAAATTGAAACAGATATCCACTACATACCACCAGTGACTTGTTTTCTTACGGGACAAATAATGAAATTGTAGGTTTTATTCAAAGAATAAGATAATAATCATGATTTACACCATTTGCTCCTGTCACTGTGAAAATGGTGTCGTACATGAAATTGGGGAGGATTGTAGGAAGACACAATCTATATACATTGTAACACACATCAGGCATGATAACATTACTGTAGATTGTAAAGACAGATGAAAGGCCCTCACTGCTTTCCACTACGAGGGCTGTTGACAGGGACTTGACAAAACCATTCTCCTTCATGGTTGGTCAAGTACATTATTCTCAGTGTTTTAAAGTGCCTTTCAAAGTGATTGAACAGAAATATCCCCTAAGATACCTGTATGATCAATTGTAACAAAACCTGGCTTAAAATTTGCTGGGTGTTCAGAATTTTGTCCTAGAGGTGGCAAAGTGTGAATGACGGGCAGCCAGGGAAAGGGGACTTTACAAGAGGCGTATCCTCCATCACAGATGTGACAAGATGTGAGGGATAAACAGCCAACCAAACTTACAAAACAGCCTGTAAATTTTGTCTATGGCCAGCTTTAATGAATATTGGTGTTGCTTACCTTTCCTGTAATTTCCTCTGTAAACATGGAATGCATACAAAAATTCATAATAGTTCTGAGTTGACAAATCTATGGACCTTGCCCTTGATTCCACTATGCTTACAACCTGCAACGATCAAGGTGTTACATTCAGAAAGATTAGAAAGACTTTTTTTCAAATTTCATGATGAAAACATGCCATCAGAGTTTAAGACATGGACATTTGGCAAGAAATACTGAGCTGCTTGTCACGAAAACAGCATAACGCTTTTGAGATATTAGCATAGCTGTTTTTCACTCTCAGGAAATTTATTGTTTATAACAAAGAACAAAGAACACATGTTAATTGACAAATATCTTTATAAGAGAATAACTGCAAGTTTCTGGACAATACTCATGATAAAATTATTGACAAAGTTCAAGACTAACCTCATCTTCAAGGTCAATGTAAGGAAATTCACACAGCTGCTGTAGCTGAGATCTTTCAAACAACACAACAATAAACTGACGGAGACAGTCTTTACGTCTGCAGGAAAATAAGACAGTGATGATCTAAATGTTGACTGTAGTATGATAGAAATTGTCTTTTTTACATGTTTTCGGTATCAATGCGTTTCACAGAAAACACAGGAAAAGTTCATGTTTAAATTCAGTAAGCATATCACATGAAAAATTCGGTAGTTACAAAACAAAAGTTTGAAATTTATGATACTGTTGTAAGCAGGAGGTAAAAAGATCAAAACAGAGTATTCACAATGGTAGAAAATGGAAGGATAAAACCCGAAGAGTAACGATGACTAATATTCTCATTAGATTTGTTGTGACATTTGACACAGAAATTTAATTTTCAGAAAGAAAGAAAGAAAAAAAGAAAGAAAGAAAGAAAGAAAGAAAGAAAGAAAGCAGTGCATACAGACTCTGCTTGTATCTGACGATCTGTATATTTCAAGTAAGTTCACTGATAAACTGCTATTTCTGTAAAATAAATCATCATCAAAGAATCACAGATGATTGAACAGTAAAACTATCCAAGTATACCAAACAGACAAGGCTAACATTCCTTAACACAAAAACCTTACCTCACAGAGTCTGGATTTGCCGTCATGGCAACGTATGCCTCTTGATTGTGTCCTAGTTCTAAATGGTGTTTAAATATTTTGGACCACAGTGTTGGCTGGCAACAAATGAAAATAATGCATTGTTAGTCATAAGCACACCCTACAGTGTACAACAGGATCGGTATGTCCAAAATCACTCAGACTCCAAAGAGTTTGAAGTACTTTTTTGGCAGTTTTCAAGGACTCTTCAGGTCCAAAGTACAATTTTCCAGATATCATTATTTTGGACAATATATTATTTCTATAAATCATTTCACATATCATTTTCATGATATCATGACTGATAATCTTGCCATTTTTGAAAATTGTGGATGGATTATCAATTTTTAGGACTCTTGACTCTGCTTCATTTTCTAGGACTTTTCCAGGCTTTCCCTGACGATTTAAAACTTTCAAGGAGGAACTGGGGAATATCAAATGTTTATGCCAAACAACGTGAGGGTAAAAAAAGAATAAATTTGAAAACCTGTGCTGTTAATGTGCCGGTTTTTATTGAAGGACTTTCAGGAGTGTATGGACCCTGTTACTAATTTCATCTATGTTTCAACAGTTTTCAACAGAAAACGGGGGAATATCAAATGTTTATGCCAAACACATAGAAAAAGAATAAATTTGAACGCCTGTAGTATGCGAACAAAGCATGGCCATTGTCAGAAGAAACAAGTCAACAAAAACCAGTACACTATTTACAGCACAGACAAAAACAACTTTAAGAGATGACACACTAAGTGGTGTACTTCTCATGGAACTTGGGATTGTGGTAAAACATCTTTCATTCATATTTCAAAATATCAAAAAGTCGATGTACACTTACAATATTTGGATCTTTAACATTGGCTATACTGAGTGCAGTCTTGGCTAGAGATATGACTAAGTTTGGTACACAGAACTGTTCTAGGAGTCTCAATACCTGTGAAGTGATGAAAATGATCATTAATGTTTGCTTAGGTATTGTAAATGACAATAACAGAGAAATATTCTTAGTGTACAGATGATAACAATTCATCTTTCTTTGGGACATTGATTTCAGTCAGATAAATATAATTTTTGAAAGCGTTTAAAGAATTGATTAGATATGGTCTCTATGGCTGAATATTGAGGTGGAACGACCGACACTGGTAGGGGTGTCTATTTTTTATATAATTATTCAAAGTATTTTTGTTGCTGACATATCTGCCAGAATTACTGGGAAACACTGTTTAACTGTTTATGATCTGTAGAAGTACCACTTGTCGGCAACTACAAGCCCTTGGATTTTGTATAAACTGAAGATTGAGCCTGCCTCTTTAATCATTTACCAATTCCTTAAATTAACATATTCCGGCATACAAATATAATGTTCTCTAGGATGATCTTGTTACTTTTCAATTTACTTTGAACTCAGTCACACTCACAAGTTGACACTGTCAATATTGTTTTTATCAATTTGCAAGAGTAGTTTCCATATCCACAGATTGTACACATCGTTAAAGTAGCCATACTAAAATGTAAAAGAACCAATCCACTTTACAATTCATTACCTTGAGATAATAAATAACCTGCAACGTCTTTGTGTCTCCTTCATCTGTCTGTACCAATTTGTTCAACAAAAATTCCTCATTTGCAACGCCGTGCGACGCCAGCTGAAAACAGTCCACGGCTTTGTAGGGTTCATCAGCATTGAGGTAACACTGACCGAGAACAAACTGACGAGACGACGTGTTCCACTCACACCATCCACTTAATAATCGACAGTATTCCTGTGAAATATAGGATATATCCCCTATTACATCATACTGGTGTATTGATAGTGCAAACACTACAATCTGATAGGTCGAGACGTTAAAATAACCATGCTATATTGGCAATATACAGGGCTCCCCCTAAGCCACCAAAATGATTAGCCAAGTCATTAGCCAAATCAAAAATCTCTTAGCCATTTTGAGCAACTTTTAGTCAGTTTATGATCTCAAGTGTGGCAACAGCTTTTTCGGCATTCAGGAGTTTCCAGTTTTACAAATCAAGATGTTTTGTATGTTCTTCATGATAGTTTTTACATTAAATAAATATTTGTTCTGTTTTTATTGCATTAATAATCTATGCTTTGATATTTCAGGGATAGAAATAAATTTTTCATTTCTGGTGGTAAACTTTTACCACAAGAAATACAATTAGGTAGCAATTCAATTCTAAAAAATCTGGTAGCAATGTGAAGTGTATATTACAAAAGGTACAGAATATTTCTGCGGCATTCAGTCAGTGTTCACAGTATGATAGCTTGTCATAAGCTACAGGCGTCTCATGTGGCAAATTTATGCAGTCTTCCACAATCAAATAAGAATTTGAGGTGCAGAAGAAAGCATTTAGTAGCATACTGGCAGTGTAGATATGATTGGCCCCAGTGTTACTAGTATGTCATAGTTGTGATCAAGCAGGCTGAATAGCATCTTGAGTATAAGTATTTTTCTTGAGACAAAAAGGGTTTGGCCAAATACTACTCTTGTGAAACAAGACACAACGATATATGTTCATTTAAATTACTCACTGTTTGCGAGTATTCATTGTTTTAATGATTATGATAACATTTTAGCTCAGACATATTTTCATTTGATATTTTGATATGATAAAGAAATGTCTGGTGATGTTCACTTCTACATCATTAAACTGGTGGTATCTGCAATAGTATTAAAATAATTCAGAATCACACAATTTCTTGTATAAGTTAAAGCAGTTTGAAATAGGCCGAATGGACAATTTAACAGTTCTACTTTTGAATTGTTGCTTTGATGTTAACATGCAAAATTGCAATTCACAAACTTTATGATTTGAAAATGGATATGCTTACTGCAATTACTGTTGACAATTTCCCTTTGCCATGACTCTTAATAAATTTAATTTAAAACTGACAGTCAAGCTCAATGCCATTTAAATTGGAAGGCAACAGAAATTACCTTTCACCTATTGGACCACCCTAGGTGGTTTCTTGTGAACCATAATCGTGTACTTAAGGGGTCTTCATGCAATACAGCACATGATGAGATGACCTAGACTTCACCTTTCAAAACACCTCAGTTTTTCTCCTTTTCCTTTGTATTATGACTCCGTTTGTGAAAGTTTCCTTTGAAATTATGGTTTTACTATCAAACTGAGTAGTTGCAAGCCAAATGTTGATTCAAGCAAAGTGGGTAAAACTTTTGATGGACTCCAGGACGAACGGACCCGGCTCACAGAGGCAAAGCAAGCCCAAAGCAAAGCCTTTGTGTATCGTAGTATTGAACAGCAACAATGTTTGCTTCATGTACCAGGGAATTTGTAACTTTGTAGAAAGGAAAGTAAACTGTTTCAATACATTGCAACTTTGTAGGAAGGAGGGTAAACTGTTTCAACATCTTACAACCTTTGATTGTTTGCTGTAGTTTTCTGTTGAGGGGCACTGTCCAGAAAATCAATCGCCACTACATTCGCCAAACTGGAATTTTTGTAGCCATTTTTAATTTTTTGTCGCATTTGGCTTATTGGTGATCGGGTAGTGGGAGCCCTGAATATAGCACGGCTGGAATAGGCACAAGCTCTCAGCTACAGAAAAATTCCCTTTTTGACGTTTCATGCTAGAATTTCAATTTAATATTATGATATAATAGCAATAATCCACCTTATAAACGGTCCATATATGCACTTGAAATCGCTCATGCACATATGTCATGAACTTGTCAAAGTCTTTTGGTATACTGTCGCTGGGTGCAGTTTCTTGCTTAATTAGCTCACAAATTTTACATTTGTTTGCTTAACAAGACATGCCAATGAAAGGTTTGGATAAAATGTTTGTACTGATTTCTTCCAAAATTCCTACTGGTAATTGAAACCTCACCCACCACAGGCAATAAATATCTCATCCTTCGCTTCACTTTTCATGCTAGAGACATGCTAGACATAGAGGAGGTTTGTGAAATATAGAAAGATGACGTCTATATATTTTGTATAAACTTATGGGTTCAGGATTTCAAAAACTTAGTACTGTAAAGTGTTTCCAATGTTTAACATTGTGGAAATTACCTGAAGTTGAGAATACTGACATTTTCCCAGGAGAAACTCACAAAACAGAAAACTGCTGGTGATAGGCCAGCTATGATGTCATTGTTAAGGAATAAAAGATACCAGTCAACAACAAACTATGAGACACAAGCACAGGTGTTGCCTTAGTGTATAAAATATACTTAAGCTGAGATCATGGTAAATATCAAGTTCTATGTAGATAGGTGTGAACTTTGATACACAAAATGTCAAAGTTTTGAAGGAATTCAAATGTCTGTGTAGTGGCAATTCAAGGCCCTGAATACAGTGTACATGCTGAGGATGGAGATCTCTTAGGTGTACTGAGTCTGCAGAACACCACCTGTCCTTATTATTCTAGAGGAGCTCCATTAAAACATTGTGTACTGAGAGCAATCACATATGATTCTTATATTTTCTCCTTGTGAGTAGAGGTTTTGTAAAACTCAGTTGTGCAAAAGGTATGTAATGATTATCTAATATGTAAAATATTATAAATTTTTCCATATCAAATGACAGTAGGAAGTTTTTCTGTGCATACTCTCTCCATTCTTGTACTGTCAGCTGCATTTCAACATAAATATCTGCAAGTTATACCAAATTTTGAACTGAGCTGCAGAGAAACTGTATCAGCAAGACCCATATCCTAATAACAAAATTGACGTCAAAGGATACACAAGTCTTGCCAGTGAGCTGATAGCTGGTAATAGCATGGCACTCCAGCTATCGCTGCTCTGTTGGCTGATGTGTCCGGAGTTTGCCAGCGACTTCCTGACTTGATCGCCGCCAATGCCGCAGACAAAGAGCTGAATCAAACTGCCGCCACTGCTTTCCAAGTGATGTCCAGCATTGATTCCGGAAGATTCCGTGATTTCCAGAGCCACAAACTGCCTTAAGCTGGACTCGCTGTCGGGACAAAGAATGAATCAGTCACTGGGGCATGACTCTGCGTAATATCCCATGGACACTTTACGGAATGCTAAATGGAAATTCTGTTCCTCATAAAGGCAACATCACACTGTAATGTGGGGAAGATTCTGCATTGGACACTGATAAAATTTCAAAATTTTCTTTCTAAGAAATGTCTTGCTGGTTTGATTGTGAACATAAATCAAGTCCTTGATGAAATATAAAATTTCCATCAGTGTATTGATAATCCTATTTCTCCCAAATGTATTTATTTCTATGATTTATCTATGGAGCCTGGTAGAAAGAGGATTAAACAGTACCAACACATAACAATGGTTTTCTTGTATGTACACTTACAAAAACGTTTCCCAATTTGTATGTTGTTTTACTTATCAATGTAATAATAATAATAATAATTTATTCATTTATAAAGCGACTAAATCCACACAAATAGTGTGATCAGAGACGCTGGTATACAATCAATTTTAAAAAGGTTACAAGAATTAAAAACAAAACAAAAACAAAAAAATACAATGAAGGAGTTCAGTTAAAAGCAGAATTAAAAAGAAATGTTTTAAGATTTGATTTAAAACTGGCAGGCTTGGGGAGCGACGAACCTCAATTGGAAGTTTGTTCCATAAAAAGGGGGCGGCAATACTGAACGCACGGTCCCCATATTTCTTTGTGCGCGACCTGCTTTGACACAGTTTAAATTGGTCAGCGGACCTTAGATTACGGGTTGGGACGTACAAATTAACCATGCTGGAAAGATAAGTTGGACCGAGTGAATGGATACATTTATAGGTGACAGGACTATGCTTCATCACAGGATATCATAATTTCATGATTAACTAACTTTCTATGATTCAAAATCTTGACCTCTGACCGTAAGACTTACACTGTATTAGTTTCTGGTTGAGAAGCTTGAGCACCGCACAGCCAATACATGCTGTGATAGGCTTGTAAATACATGGCAGTCTTTGGAATCAGCTCGACTTGAAGTCTGACAAGACACTCTTGACTAAGTGGTACCTGCAGAAAACAAAAGTTGAAGAAACTGGTCAAGACTAAATAGTGACATCTATTAAACCTGTATGTATTGTGGCAGTATTACAGTCTACATTGACAGGTCCTCTCCTGTGAAATGCCTTCACTGATAACCAACAAAATTGATACTGTACACTAAACCGACATCAAAGCTATTAGATACTACCTTTCAATCAATATTTGAGACGAGATACTGTAATTGTCTATCTGAATTATAAAATAAGCATTGGTTCAGCATTCATGATTTATGCATGGTTTACACTTACCCTCAATATCTTCAATAAACATATTCATCTATGCAAAGTATAGTGGTTGGCATTGTCCCATATGCAAATCAACTTATAATCAGTCATTATCAATAGAGAATATTCATTCGCCTGAAAATGAGCTTTATGAAGCAATGATGACCAAAAAAAAAAAATGGCATATGAAAATGACGTTGTATCATGCCTCTGAAGTACAATATTCATATACCTTATGTCCAATTCTTTGAATGATGTAGAGCAGCACCAGCAGATCTCTACAAAGTTGAAATCTCAATAAGCTCATCTGTTGGAGTATTTCTGACAGGATCACAGTGGAATGTTCACTAGCGAAGAGATGGTTACAAATCATCTGGAGGCCTGTGTCCATCACTGAAAGGAAAATAGAAAGTCAATCGAATAAATAATCTGAAAATGTGATTTACTGTGATTTATTGTGATGTCTTCAGATGTTTTCATGTACAGGTTGTCATATTTGCATGATCTGCTTAGCATATGAGCACAACATCATTGGGTTTCCAGGCCCGAGTGAATCTATTTACCCTAGCTAATATTCTTGAACATTTTCTTAGCAAAGTTCAACAAAGGAGTTTGGCTTTTAAGAAAATATTACCCAGTACATAGGAGGAAAACTGTCCCTGAGAGTCACTGAGACTTTTGATACCAAGCCTATGGGCTACTTGAATTTGGTCCTTGTTACAATCAGTGTAACTTTTTTTAATGTAGTACATGCTTTGAAATTGAAAGACCTAAATTTTTGCTCAAACTTTCATCAAGGAAACTTTTACCATTGTTTCATAACCAAGAATAAAATAAAGGGTCACTGTGTAAATTGTGATAGTACAGAAACAAAGTACCTAAAATTTTCCTGACGCTTGAAATTCAAAATGGCCGCTATCCCTGTGTTAACTTGATGGGAGAAAATTTCAGTTTCAATATTCACAAAAACTTGACAGTGAGAACTTCATTTACTTTCATTTACTCTGCAAGCTTGCAAAATGAGCCAAGCAGTGGATGACTGGATCTCATAAGTATTGTAAAAATTTGTCCGACCAAATATCTGTCCCAAAGGGCATTCTACATCAATACAGATGACATCAAACTTGTGGTATTGAAAAAGTTGGGAAAAAAGACACTGTGTATGTAAGACTGATTTTACAGTGGGGAGGAGGTTGTTGATGAGGACGTGGAGTCAGTGTCAAGACAGAGAGTTGAAACTTAGGGGTACAGTCAGTGTGGGGTTGGGAAGGGAATACAATACGATACTCTCGGGGATTGGGGTGAGGAAAGATGTAATGAAATGTACATACTTGATTCTTCCATGGACAATGCCTCCGGCTGGCCCTCTGAAATGTCGATACTTCCCAGCAATGTTTCCAGAGCTCGAGCTGGTTCTATTAAACTCTGAATGTGACTTTGCAAATCACGCAGCAAACTGGACGCTGTGCTCTGGACTGAATTTGTTTTTGAAGATCCACTGTAAAAAGTGAAACATTTCAAGATTGCGTTAGAGGATGGTATATTGTAACTTTACAGAATTCTTTGCACTCAAGCTATGTTTGAATTGATATGTAAACCACAACTTTGAGACTTTGTACCAGGTCAATCTGTTCAACTTCTGAATTCTCAAAAAAATTCAGAATTCTGTCATTTTAAATAATTGTTTTCCACCATAGTGGAATTGCAGCATGTCTATGTGTGTGTCTGTGAGTGTGGGTAAAAAAACTTCCTGAAATCACACCCTAGCTGCTGATACAACTTAACAGTACTTCTTTCAGGTTACCAAACCCAATGATCAAAGTAAGCTAATCTAATTGCAAATATTCCAAGGACATACTATAGCTACATGTCAGTTATACAGACCCGAAAGCTTACCAAACAGTACACCATGTACAGACCAACTTTTGACAATTTTCCACCACTTACTTGAGTTTCAGTCAATTGGATATTCCACTATTTCTCTGAGTGCGGATATTCTTTACTGTTTCTGGTAATGACCTATGTGTCTATAAATTTTGATTTCATGCACTATAAAAGCTCTCTTTGATGCTACGGAGTATTGACGATGTGCCAGACACAGATTAAAAATACCAGCATAGATTTCTTGTCAGACGTGATCTATGAGCAGTCTTTGAGCAGTCTGGCTTACCTTGACTCAATGAACAGAGTATTGGCTATCTGTTGTGCAATATTTTCTGGTGGTTCTGATTGGTAGATGTCGTAATAAAGACCAACTTTCATCTCTTTGCTGACACTTTCCTTGATAAGTCTGATGCACTCCCCCAGTGTCAGAAGGTCCTTGCTGAGCTGCCGATCTGCAATCAAGGATAGAACCTTTGTTTAACTATAATGACATCAGCGAGAATATCCAGCGGTTTGATGTTGTTCTTTGGAGAAGTGTGAACTTGCCCTGCCATGGGTCATAGAATAATAATAGTGCACTCATATCACAATGAAAGTATGGAGAACTACCAGACTAGACTGTAGGAATGATGTACTTGCAGTAAAACTGGCTACAGAATGACAAAATATCAAACATATCTGCTTATCCTGAGCTGATCATAGTAAATTAAAGCCCAATCAGCTGTATCATTTTGTATTTTCTTCAATAAGACTATTTGAAATTCAATGTAACTTATGGAAAATGCTTACGGAGGTGTAACTACAGAACGCTACAGTAATACCCTAAACACGATGCACAGCGTTATGATACCTTTTGTGAGACGTATCACCTTGATCAGTTTTTACAAATCTGACATGATAGTGACCAATACACGTGAGAGGATAAGGATTGGCTTGAAGTGACAAAACTTACCATCACAGTAGAGTGGTGATAGCGTTAAATCGATGGCCTCACATCTGTCGCTTGATAGGTACAAATGTTCCACTGAATCATTGGGTCTCAAGACTGACACACCGATCTGAAACATATGGAATTAATTCTATAGAATCCTTTGAAGTTAAAGAAATCAATAAACACGCTATCTTACTTTGTATAAATTTCTTCCACAGCAACAAACTTAAAATTGCTAATTCCAGGTCACTATGAAAAAATATAATGATTTAATACTATTTGCAAACTTAAAGTAAAATAAAAAAACCAAAGTGTCATATTTTTTTAAACCTTTTGACTTTTCTGAATGTGCTCTTTTCGATAAGCTCTCCTGATAAAAAGACACAGCACAGCCAAAAAACTAACGAGCAAGAGACTTTAAAAAGAAGATTTTAAACCGTAGTCATCCATGTCAAAGTCTTTCTGTTAGATAGTCATCCTTCACAAAATGCATTGCAGAGTTGTACTGTACTCACCCTTTTGATGTATCCCACCAAGCCTGTGTTGTGATCCACCAATAAACCAACAGGTTTACCCACCACCTGAATTAAATAAGTGACACATATTCAGAAGTGAATTGAGAGTTCGCTTGTGACAGGTTTCTGTCTATTCAGCAACTTGTGCAAGATCCCATTTCATCACTCAATTCCATCTGCAAACTATCGAGTCAAATGTAGAGCAAGAGTTTTTCTCGTATCACTCTAATTGCTAAAATTCATATCATACACAAATTAGTAATTAATTGACATGATACTGTTAATGTCTTTGCACACTATTAGAGCTCTGGCATATCAACATCTGTACCAACCCCCATCATATTTGAGACGGTATTTCTTGCCATATCACTTGAATTATGAAAAGTCAAAAGTCATTAAAAATATGCAAAGCAGTTAATTGATAAAATACTGTCATATGTCTTTGCGTACTATTAGAGCTCTGTGTGACTAACATCTGTACACCAAATCTGGCACAATTTCTCTGAAAACAACTTTTT
This sequence comes from Ptychodera flava, assembly GCA_001465055.1. Lineage (NCBI taxonomy): Eukaryota > Metazoa > Hemichordata > Enteropneusta > Ptychoderidae > Ptychodera > Ptychodera flava. Next base: position 19,686 of record LD347764.1, read on the forward strand.
TTCAAAAAATTATTAATTATGCAAATTAGCAATAATAATGCATGCAATACCCAACATAATGACATACATATGCATGCCATAGTGTATTATCTTGTACCAAGTTTGAAAGGAAGTGGTTCTGGCATGTCTGAGATATCTGTGCGGACGGACAGACGGAGGACGGACAGATGGACAGAGCCCAATCCATATGTCGCCTGGACTTTGTCCGTGGGGACTAAAAAGACTCACTTATCTCGTACAGTCTGAATAATAAAAGTATCGGAGACATGACACTAACCTCTTGGTATTGACTACAATTCGAACAAAATTTCTTCCAACACTGCAACTGAAGTTGATAAAATTCATCCAGCGGTAATTCGTAACCAGTAGCAGCTGCATGAACCTCTGTTTCTATGGCGGCAATCACTTCCTGTTTCAAAACGCTGGGCCCTAACCTGGCATCCACTCCTTGCTTTAATATCTGAAAACCAAAGGGATAAAGATTAAACAGAGTCACCTAAAAAGACTTTGCAAAGCAAAATTGCCTTCTTTAGGGTTTTTTGTATGTCTCTGTTTAAGTCATTTATGTTGTTCTGAGATTAGAAGCATACTATTAAACAGAGTGGTGAGAAAAATATTTATCTTTCCCGAATTTCAACCAGTATGCTATAGAAAGTGGACATTGCACCCATAAACAGTAAACTGAACAGTCAAATTTTGCTGAAAACATATTCTTTGAGTAAGTGGTTGATTTTGAGAAGGTATTTCATGTTATGACATACCATACTCGTCCTAGTATAAGCCCAACCAAATATCGCATCGTCGTCCACTTTACGTCACTTCATATATCAGGACCAACACCACACAACATAATAACCGATACAAAAGTCTGATTTCAGGACTATCATCAAAACAAATGCAATAAACATTAAAAAAAAACGTATATAAAATACAGCTAACTTACATTACTGACTGTCTTAGCAATGGCATGGAGTGAGAAACCACTTTGCTGGAATATATACTGTACATAAGCCTCCTGCAGCAGAAATATTGTCAGAGTGTGAGACAAGAAGTATTCACATAGAAAAACTCAACTTGATCAAAAAATTGAACAGGTATCAGAATTTGCAGCAACATATTCAGGAAGTGTATAGGTATGGTTTGCCTTTCTATGGCCTTAAAATAAAATTGTACTCTTCATGGCAGTGGAATTTTGTTCAACTATTAACTCAACAAATAAAACTGCAAAAAATACAATGCCTAAGAAAATTACACACGACAAATAATGATGTTGGAAAAACAAAATTGAAATTCACTTTTCAAGACTTTCCATGATCCATCTTGTAAGTTCCTAGCTGACTTTGATATGTGTACAAAAGGTGTTATTTCCTTACCCTTGGATCTTGTAAAGGTGGTACAGGAATGTCGGATACATCCATGTGATGAAGGAAAACTGGTTTCCATCCATTGTCTGAACACCCACCACTGCAAGTAATGATAGGAAATCATAATTTTTCAAATTTGGTTGCAAAGATGGATACACAGACGCAATTTGTGTCATATTATCTTGGCCGGAATGGCAAATACTAAAATTGGGCAACAACTTTGGTACTTCAGCATTTATAATGAGGTGCAACTGTGCAAGACATTGACTGCATTGTAAACAAGACTACAGCTTATATGTGAAATGAAATCACAGATTTGCTCTTTAGATTGTTACTGTCGGACATCAGAAAGAAAAGTTACATGATAGCAAAGTGGATTGACAGTGACTGAAGACAATGAAAGTGTTACACTTACTCCTCAATTGATGTGTATTTGATAGCCGTCTCCCCTTCACTTGTAGTGAACACAGCCCAGATTTGATTATTGCTGTAACTGAAGTCAACCAGGGTATCCTGTAGGACAAAGTTATTGTCAGTGAATAGATAGATGTATAGGGTAGAATAGACCTGGGGGCAGATTTTCAGACTCCAACATTTTAAAAATACTTTCCTGGTCTTCATCTGAACTTCTTTCCATTATGTTTGTTTGATCATACATTCCAAAGGTACATGCATTTGTTATTCCAGAATGATTCAAGGTCAACAACACACAGATTGATCAAGATAAGAGTCTAGCACTAGTCTGAAACTTGATGAGATTAATTTAAATACAACTTACATTCTTAGGGAAGACAGATGCCACGGACAGAAGTTTGTATTGTCCATCCTGTAAGACTGGTTGTAGAACACAAAACTGCAAACAAGCAGAAATACTATTTAGGAAGTATCAACTTAAACTTGAGTCATTTCAAATCTTGTCAGATTCGACGACTCTTTCAGAAATTTGATATTCTAATACTCTGATTCTGGTCTAGAATTCAAAATTACAATTTTTTTCACACTGTATCTGCAGAGACAATTGCTTAGTTTGGTGACACACCAGGCAAACTGAGGGTACATCTCATACAATCTTTGCATACTATCCATACAGTGTAGGTCAGATTTAATCTGTTCAATCCCGATTCCATGTAAACAGATCCACGCTTATCACTGATAACAATAGGTTTGGACCAGACCATGGTGGTAAAAAGGGTAATATTTCCAGATTCACATGAACATGAACCAGAACTCACCTGGGACCTATCTTCAAAGCCAAGGTAGACGGCGAACAATAGTGAATTGGCATCACTGTCGGAGGATTTCTGCATCATGTGATTTCTGGCCGGTGCGTTCTGTAAGTCTTCACTGTTTGGAACACTTTCCAAGGCATCATGAACCAGAACACATTCATAGTTCTGTAAAAGAAGGTTTTCTATTTACTTCCTGTTAATTCCTTTAACACCTAACATTGTTGATATGTGATCAGGTTCTGCCTCTTCTATTTTGCCTTTTTGTGATTGATAAACCATTCTTGGTTATATTTCTTCAAAGGGGTAATGACGCGACACAACAGGTCTACAGTGAGCCCAGCACTAAATGAACTTGTGGTTTGAACTACCTCAAAGTTCTATTTCACGCCATGTTATTCATTCACTATTCATTGGTGGCGTGAATACAGAAATATATTTCTGAAATAATAGAACACTCTCAAGACAATCATTTCTTTGTACCTGAATTTTTGAACATTCTCGGAAATGTAATTTGTTGAAAACAGATTTTCGACAAAAGTACAGGAAAATCTTTCCTACCTTGCATGACCAAACCCTGACTTTGTGATCTCTGCAAATTGTGAATATTAACAGATCTTGTCCAAGAGGATGAATAAATAAACTTAGTACTGCATCTGATGCTTCATGGTCTCCTCTGAAAGAATTAAAAAAACATAATAAGATTAATAATAATGTTAAGCAAAATACATGTTGAATTTATTTTCTCAATAGCTGTATTGCACATCGTGTAAAATTTGGAACGTGTGCAAATTTGTACAACAATAAAGTACTGCACTTTCTTAAGAAAGTAATATCATTTGTTCATTGGATTAGACGGATTTTTAAGCAAATTCTGCTTTCACACTCATATCGTTGACAAACTGACTTTTATGTAGAACTGCAAATTGGAGATAACATCCAAATTTAAACACATTTAACTCTTGGAAAAGCTCAAAACTATAAGAGGCATAAATTCAACCACAACTCAAATTGCTGCACCACTGTCAGCCATCAACACTTTCTACAACTGAACTTTCTCTTTCTGTTTGGAGGAAATTTACATCTGGCCAACATAATGTATTACAATTAAATCACAGCACTATTATCTTTTATTATACTTCTGTGACAAACGCTGGAACTTGTGGACCAGAAGTGGTTAGAAAAGATATAATGAAAAATATCCTTTGCTTGCATGTCACTGAGGTGTGAAGCTATAGTGAAACTTCTCAAAGTGCTTTTTGGGCAACAAGCTCAGCACAACCTGTCCTAGTTATATTCATAAATATTTTTGCACTTCTCACTGTATAATTTGTGTAACAGCGTAAATAATGTGGCTGAATTGCTCTGTGCTACAACACTAACCTGTGCCCAATACTGACTTTGCACTGCCATATTATAGAGGCAAAATGCCAAGTTTCTTTAAGTTTGTTTAATACTGACCTGATGACTGAAGGAACGAGGCCTGTCCATATTCTCTGCATCATGGTTGCTTGTCGGAGTTCATGTACTGTTGGAATGCCTTTAAAATGACAGATACAATACCTAGTTAGCATGAAAACTTCTTCATTCATAATTTATCATATCATAGACAGTGAAGTGGACCGTCTATGATTACATGTATATACATTGATTATCCCTTTGAACCCGGCTCGGACAGAAATGTCCGATGACGTCATAGAGTACCAGGGGGTCAGGGTGCAAAGGGTTATTCAAATGCATTAAGGTAGAATGCGCCCTAGGGACAGATATTTGGACTCTCACTTTTTTAATATACTTTTCTGGTCTACCGCTTGCGGGGCTGCATTTTAAAGTTCTTGGGGTAAGAAAAATTTTCGCCATCTTAGTTTTTTGAAATTAGAAAATTTTAATTTTCTCCATAGAGTTAACACAGGGATGGCAGCCATTTTGAATTTCAAATATTGGTAAATGTTAGGTAATTTGTTTCTCTACTTCTAAACTTTGCACATTGACCCTTGATTATCATGATTTGGGAAGAGAATGGTTCAAAATTTTCATTTAGGAAAGTTTGAGCAAAAGTTTATGTCTTTCACTTTCAAGGTGCATACTACCTTAAGAACGTTCCTATATGCAGTTGTAAAACTTGACCTAATTTCTTTGAATAGATGAGTATTTGTATATGAATTAAATTATGTCTTCTGCTGATTGCATGAATGTGTAGTGATAACATTGCAAGTTTCTAAAGCATATAAAAGACATCAAACAGTATGCTACAGAGATTCAAGCTATGGGTGTTTTCTCATTTTTCATCCTAATCTAGTTTAGGTTTCGCATTGTCAATTGCATATCTATCTAGTTTATCAATTCATGTCAGTAAAACTTTATATGTTAGTGTAAATTCAAATCTAGTGATGCTGGAAACACTGATATGTGACTTTACACAATCAACTCAGCCATGCGAAGGATTTCTGACTGAAGTTATTTGAATAAACAGGTGTTGGAGGAATACTGCATGCAAATCATCACCTTGTATTCCTTGCGGAGGCAGCTTCACCACTAAAATACTGCCAACGTTAGTGGCTAATGCGAATACAGCTTCCCCTTCATTGGTGACCCAAGATGCACTGGTGTACGGTTCGTGCACTTGGCCACCTCCCTGAGATAGGAAATGTCTGTTGCTATGGTCCTGTATCATGGCAACAGAGATATCAGCAAAGATAGAGGGCATAGTCACAGGAGTTGTCAATGGAACCTGGAAGAGAACAAAACAAACCAATGAAATACATTCAGTTGTTACCAGATTTCTCATAAAATCAGTGATCAAAAAAATTGAATTTAGACTTAAACTTTTGCTCAAACTTTCCCCAACAAAACTTAGAACCATTCTCTTTCAAAATCAACGATAAACATTGGATGTCACCATGCAAATGTTGATACTATGGAAATACATGTGTCTACACTATCTTTGAAGAGTGAGTATGCATGTACACTGATTACTAGTATATAGCATTCTTTTGTGATATCGAAAGTTGATATTGGTGTCACAAAAAATTATTTTGCTGCCAGTACTAATTTCAAAATGTGCTTGATTTGGGGTTTAGTTTCAGCTTTGCATTCCAAAGTGATGGCAAATTACAAGAGTGAAATTTGAGTTTTCATTTTGTGATTTAAAGTGCAACACTCAATGTTTTGTTTGGGCATTTTTTATTTGTTAACACGAACTGATAATGGATATTTAAACGGGAAATGTAGAGAAGTGAAATGTAGAGACAGTCAAATGCCAAATTAGGTATTAGTGAAATGTAGAAACGGTCAAATGCCTGATTGATTTTGGTCATACTCACTGATCTCTGTAGTTTGTTTGGATGTGCAAATACCAACCGATGCACACTTGTCAGCGTCGATATCAATATGACGACGTTGGTACGACTTTCATGGATGTGAATGCCTGGCAAGACTGGGGCATCAGGGAAGTGAAGTCGTACAGTATTCCCAGATAAGTTATGATCCAAGGACAACTCAACTAACTCCACCACATCTTGATTTGTGTGCCTACAATACAAAGTTGACATGTCAGTTGCAGTTTCTCTTCTGAACAATGCTCAAAGTGACTGCCTGACAGAAAATAAAATCAGTATTCCTGATAAAAATTCAGATAACCTCTTTCATTGATACTTCCTTGTCCCTTCATAATCAATACACAAAAGCAGTCATTGATTTATGTATAAGGTATCTCCATCTTGTCTATGTGTATCGTTTTTACTTACCAGTAAATAAAGCGATTACTGGAGGGAGTATTCATCTTGCAGCTGTCCTTATATCCATATCCTCCGGCACTTTCTGTTACTTTACTGTCTTTTAGCACACTCTGAGGAGCTTCTACAAAACAAGAGCAGAGAATCTTTGACATGTTTTGACCACAGGCACAGATACCAGCACACACTTGAATAATATCACTTGTGGTTTGGGTATGAATAAACTTTGACATGTTTTGACTGCACAGACTGGGCCACACTTGAGTAATATCACTTATCATTTTGGTATAAATAAACTGCCAATAACTGGACTCTTGGGCTCTTCTAAAGAAAAATATAATGACTCAGAAATTATTTCGCAAAATGCATTGTCAAACCGATAATTAAAAATAATTCCATATATATATATATATATATATATATATATATATATATATATATATATATATATATATGTATTTTTACTGTTAATGGCACATCATGGATATTTGTCTCTGGTCACTTATCATCATGAAATCATTAAAATGTGGTATCTTTTCAATGAATAAGCACTGTGCTATCGGACAAATTTAAGTTATAAATTTGTGACTATGAAATACTGAAACAACACAGAAAATAATTTCTAGCATTGATTATCTGTCAATCATGACAAGGTAACTGGCTGGAAGAGGAATTCACACATAATACCGAGGGGCCGATGAACATCCACACTTGGGGAAAAACGTGGTTCAAATATCCACGTAAAGTCATTTGGCATCGTAATCATCGTATTATTTCTGATTTACTACTGATTATACTAGCCCCTGAGGCAGCCGCCTGAACACAATGTCCTCGTAGTAGTACCACTACCTACGAGTACGAACAGCCAACTGCAGCTGCACCTGGCAAATCGAGTATAGCGAAAATTCTCAGTGGATGTTTACGCATTTAAAGCCCCGACTTTCATTTCTAACAGACACTAAATCACAGTAATTGTCTGAGTTGCTCAGCATGTTTCACCATCCGGGTCATGCCCACACTCTGACATACAGTGCAGTATACACATGTTGGCACATTGTCACCGACCACACACGGTCTTGAAGTTGAGATACACAACGTGCACCGGGCATGTTTCTTTAGTGTCGCGTACTGGCGTCTCTTAAGTATCGAGATCCACATCGACGAGTATAGGTGCAATGAGAGCTTTTCCTGGAGTAATGACGTTACCTGTGTTTACGGTAAGCTCTTTCCATCGTAGAATTTCAAGATTATTCAGAGGCACTTCCATGTAACTGCTGGGCTCCGCCATTTTGAATGATATCTCCCGCCAATGATTGACCGACTGGGGGCGCTAGTGTAAAAGGTAAAAACACACATTCCGTGTTCCGTGGACAGCTCGACAGTTACTGTTGCAGTGTGTGCTGTTAATAGTCTTCGTGCTGACTGCAATGTGTCAATCGTGCTGCATCTAGCTCACTATCATGACTGAAAGTAGTAGGCAACGGTTGGAACGTGACGCTTTACCTGAGTTGCATGGTATATTTTTGGGAGAGGTGAGAGATGCATACGTTATCGAGATTGGGTATGATGGGGCCACATACAAAATTTCAACACTGTACGAAACCGAATGCCAGGGAATTTCTAAGTATTGGTAGCACTTGGTTTACAGTAAAATACAGCAGTCCAGTGGGAACTTTAATGGACGGTACTTATTCATGTTAATGTAATTTATCCGTCTTTGTGCAAATGCTCTAAAACACAGGCCCTAGAGTCAATGCAGGCGAACCGCTAGCCGCCTTTTATTGTATCAGTGGCGGCTAGCGGTTCGCCTGCATTGACTCTAGAGCCTGTGCTCTAAAAGTTCACTCAATTAATTTAATAATTTCATGAAAATTTCAAAATAAATTTCAGTCCATTGCAGCCAGCTGACCAATGTTCCAAGTCAAGCCTCCTCAATGACGGAGTCTGGGATCGTTATCTATCAGGAGTTTCTTTGCGAAAGGGAAAATGTAGATTCATGCCCGTTAATACACATTTGTGGAGCGACCGTAATGCTGGAGATGAAGACTAGTTCAGTTCAGTTCAGTTCAGTTCAGTTCGTTCAGTCCAGTTAGGGAACTATCCCATCAGTCTTGAGCAGGTACACGGAAGTGTATGTCTATACCGCTTGAAGGTGTTTACATCTTTGGATAAAATGACTTCATCAGGCAAAGTATTCCATTCATTGGCGACACGAAGTGGAAATGAATATATACGAATGTCAAGTCTGGCTGTTATCTGTAACTTGGGCTGTGACCTCTAGTAGCTTTATAAATTCATTTGTGTAAATTCACAGAGCAGCTGTCAATGGCATATTGAATTTTGTATACTTGCAGCATATCTCCTTTAACAGGAGATTGCAACTGTTTAACTCTGCGTGTTTCCAAGGTAGTAAGCTCCAGTATTGCTAGTCTGTTGGAATATGATTTGCCTTTACATTCCTCAATGATTTTTAGTAACTCTCCCCTGGGCCTTCTCTAGTGCAATAATGTCTTTTTGAAACCATAGTAACCAAGCCTGAGATGCATATTCAAGATGAGATCTGACAAACTGCTTGTATAGCCGAAGGATAATGTCCAATGAATGAAAGTGAAATGTCCTATGTATATAATTCTGTTTGCTTTCTTGATTGCTGATGAGCACTGATGACTTGGTTTCAAACTATGGTGTACAATTACTCCCACGTCCTTTTCCTCTTCACTTCAGTAAGCACTTTTCTGTTCATAGTATACTACCATTTGGGGGTTTTTGGTCCAATGTGAAGTATTTTACATTTGTTTTCATAAATTTCATTAGCCACTTGTCAGTCCAACTAGCGAGCTGATCCAAGTCACACTGTAAGAAGGCATGATCACTATTGGAATCAGGATCTTAGAGTTTCCTGTAGACTTTAGTGTCATGGCAAATTTCTTAACCATAGCTTGCATATTTAGATCAATGTCGGTGATAAAAATTAATCCTCTTTCTACCAGGCTCCATAGACAAACCATAGAAATAAATAGAACTTGGGAGAAAGATGATTAAAAAAAAGTGGACCAAAAACTGATCGTTGAGGCGAACCACTTGTAACAGGTTCCCATGACGAGCAATTTTTTCATACACCACTACACTACAAGCCATATAGTCAATAATTCAAGTGTAGACTGCCTACGATTCAAGATGATGGTCTGTATTTGCAAAAAACTTTACGAAAGATAGTTTGACTTTAACTTAGGTAGTTCACGCCTCGAAATAGATAGACTTAAAACTTATACTCAAAATTAGCGTAGGGAAACTTTAAGCTATTCTCTTTCAAAATCAAGAACGAAAATCAGCGGCAGGGCCACGGAAAATCAGTACCACAGAAACAAATAACCTAATGTTTACCGGCATTTGAAATTCAAAATGGCCGCCGTCACTGTGGTAACTCAATGGGAAAAAATGAAGTTTTTGATTTTCTCAACGTTTACGCCAATGAAAACTTCATTTACACCATGTTTCAAAATGAGATCCAAAAAGTGAGGTAGACCAAAAAAGTATTGTAAATGTTTGATAGTCTGAATTTCTGTTCCTGAGACACTCTCTACCTAAATGTTGCCCTGGCCATGGAGGCAGGAAGTTTGCCGCCATGCCCTAGCTAACCACAGTCCCTCCACTTGCTTTCAGATTGCCTCAATTCAGAACTACGGAGCCTTTGTGAAAATACCAAACTGCCGAAAAAATGGTTTGTACTTTTCTCAATGCTAGATTTTAATTTGTTTCAGTCTACAGTGACCATGATTTTGGGCCTGCATTGGTGAGATAGAAATTTAGATGAAATTTATCGTGTATTGAGATTCAGTGTATTTAGTCAAACCTGGAATATTATTTGCTCACTGTTCATATACATTTTTGTAGGCCAGAGCCTTTGTTTTGCATATGTTCGCCTTAATAATTCATATTGCAAGAATGAAGGCTGTTGTTTTATAAATACAATTGTAAATTAAATAAATAAATAAATTAATAAGTAATTAATTAAAGGATTTATTTTATGAGAAAACAAGCGGTAGACTGATTAATCCACTATTTCCACCGATTTAATCTGAATACGAAAATATGACGAAAATCTGCCTTTTGTATGATTTGTTATTACACTTACTGTGGACAAAAACCTTGCATTTGTATCATATTCCCAGGTTTGATTCACAAGACTCAGATTTCAAGCAGCCGAGTGAATGAAGTATCTGAAGTGTTAGAGGTCAAGGACAAAGTTTACTGCAAAGTGATATCACTTGGGGTAAGTCATACAGGAAAAAGCTTTGGAGGCTAGGACGTGGCTTAGATCAGTCTCTCCACTGGTTGAGGGACTGTGCTTTGGTGACTGAAGTTGTACAGCAGAAAGGGCCCAACGTTTGCAGAACCCACCAGCTGTAGTACC
>LD347764.1:47317-59417 GCA_001465055.1 Ptychodera flava
ACAGACTTTAGAACAAATTTAGAAGAATGCCATGCAGATTTTCTTACTTGACAACCCATTCAATTTATGCTGAATATATTCAAGCGAGTTGATGGGCGTGACCGCAAGTGCAGCGGACTAGTGTTAATGTGACATATTCGCTGTAGTGAGCGATTGTCTTGAAGACATTGTGAAGGATACTACCAAGAAAACTATACACTCATTGCAAGTTATCAGACGATGTATTGTAGTTTGCAACAGTTTGCTGTCATTTTGGCTTGCAACGTGAGGCACAACAATAAACACTGATTTGTACCATTCACAGACTAAATTAGGATTTTATGAGTTGTACTGCACACTTAAATGATATGGAAAGTTGCTGGCTTTTGTGTTTCAGAACGCCAAATTAGGACCCCCATTAAACAGGCAAATCGGTATAACAGTAACGTTTCGGCTTTCCTGCTCACAGCTAGCACATGCAGTATAAATGTTCATGACCGTGTACAGTCTATATACATACTCGTGACCATAGTACATGTTGGTAACAAAGTTCGAAAAGAATTCAGTGTCGCGTTATTTCAGTAACTTTTACTTGTGTTTTTGTCATGTAAAGCAATTTCACAGACTTTAATGATCCACAACACTTTATTAGACAAATTCTGCACTCACAGCTCTTCACACTTTCACATACACTCACACAGAAAAGTATTACTGCCATCGCTGCATCTATATCTTGTGAACAACGCCTTGAAATACGGTCTAGTGAAGACACCTTCCAGATCTATAGTTGGTTGGTGGACCAAAACTTCTCTCATCCGCTGCCTCAGGCTACCGTCGATATCTGAATTATATGTTTTAGTTAACCAAGGATTTGGACCTATGCACGGAAAACATTATGATAAATTTTGAATGCTTTAAAAGTAGGGCTTAAAACGAGCTGAGGTTTTAAGGTCGGACAAATACGGTTGTCGATTGTGTGTCCATAAACGTCACGGGTTCATCCTTATTTACATGTATGTGATCAAAATTTCAACTCCTACGAACTGGACTTCGGTCAAAGATGAACAGTTCAGTTTACAGGCCTGTTTTGATGGAAGTCATACACGTACTTACATGTACGAGTCTTGTGTTTTGATATAGCAACACTGTTCCCTCTAAAACGTGACAGAAGTAACTGTTCACCGCTACATTTTTGAACGACTGTACTTGTCTTCGCACAGCTGGAGATATTGAACATCAACTCTGATATTTTGGTATTGTTAACTTTTGTGAGTAAAAAGTCCAGAAAAGTATGATGTTTGATCGTTTTTATTTGCGAAAACAGATATCACCGAAAACAATATTAATCCCAGACAAATTGACGTTATAAAAACAAGCAGGAGCCTCAGAGGATTGTCAGCAGCCTTTTAACACCCCGAAAAAATATTCATTTTTTTGAAAGACAAACATGTAAACATTGATAGATTTGACCGACAGCCATTCTTGGTTGGTCTTGATGAACTATCACCACATGTGCACAATGGAACAGGTACACTGAAGTCATTCCAAAGGCTTCGCTGCCAGGTCTTTGATCAGAATGCATTACAGTCTGAAAATAAATCAAAGATTTTTTTTTATTTAGGTTGTTTTATACACATGTTTGTAGTTGATATTGCTTACTATTTCGACTAAGATTATGTTGTCGCATTATTGAGTGGTGATCAAACTATTACGTAATCTGTAAGAAAACCTGAAACTTTTGGTGATACTCGTACAAACGATTAGCTAGCAGGGTCTCGATGTAAATTAGCAAATACTACATTAACGATCTCCATAGCAACAATCTGCATTGCATTATGGAGAATGTGTCTCCAGGTATCAATAAAACACTTTGTCTGAATATGTGCGCCCTCTTTAGATGCATGCGGTATCTGATTGGTATAATTTTTTGTACAGTATCAGCGAACATAAGCAATTTTCAGTACAGCGCTGATGACAAACGTAAATAAGGCTAAATTAAAAATTGTGTTCACAGAACTTGACCCACTCTGTTTTAAAACCCTCTGACCCTCAACTTTTTCCCTCATTTTCAAAATCGCTGAACTTGGCTGATTTGTGATGGGTTATACTGAAATGAAGATTTAAAAAATTGTATAAAGTTCCCGACCGACCTAACCTACTGTATTTCCCGACTCTTGTTTATATGGAAACACACAATTTGTTCTCTCACGCCTAAATATAGCGAATTTTATAACGACTTTCTAAGGTATTCTAGGAGAGGTGACGCTGAAAAAGTACATGTTTAAAAGATCGCCATGCTGTTGTTGTAGTTTTGAGTTCGGATGATAAAAATAAGCATGAAAATCTCTTGCATAGCTTGTACGCATTACTAATTGTCTATTCATGACACTGAGCGTTCTCTCGACTGAGTCTGAAAGACCCGTCGCTTGAGGGCGCTCTTGACGAGAATTCTTGACTCGAGCTCAATACTAAATAAATAAATAAATAAATAAATAAATAAATAAATAAATTAATTAATTAATTAATCAATCAATTAATTAATATATCAATAAAGGTATATAAATTAATCAGTATATACATATATGAACAAATAAATTCGCTGTCGATCTTTTAGGCCAGTCCTGCTCTTAGGAATAATATCAGCAATCAAAAAACGAAACAGTTACATTAGTCAAATGCGCCACTTACCTTCTGATATTGACACGTTTTCTAGCTTGAAGCCCACGTTTCTTCCCTGCTTTAGAATCATAATTTTCATTTTCCTTCAAGATATCGAGAGCCTTACGTAGAACTGGAAGAGACGTTTTAGCAAAAATGAGAATCAGATTTTGTTTATAATTATATAATCACAAATAAGGTAGAAATTAGATTCAAAAGACCTTAAAACTTTGCTCAAACTTTCCTTCAGAAAACGTTCAACCTTTCTCTATCAAACGCAAGAATATTCATCGAGGGTCAACGTGCAAAGCTTGGTGCTAGGGAAACAAATGAATTGCAAAGTCAATTTCCCTGTCAACAAATGCGACCATTGCATGGAACGAACAGTACAGTCAAATGAACCCATGAATCAAAATCCTGACGCCCCTTTTTGAGTTCTGAAAATTTGAGTCCATTAATTTTGATAACAGGATGACAACTTGACGTTGAATTTCACTGTACCATTTGATTATTCGGTGAGAATCATGAGGCACCTTTAAAGGTTTTAGCTCCTTACAGTCCTTGTGGACCAAGTTTACTACTTCTGGATTGCGGTCTTTCCACCTGTCCATGTGCATGTGCCCGAAATAATATCATGCCCGTGTGTATTTTTGATGAATTGTGTAACGATATAATACAAAATGGTCGTTAGCACACATTTTGACTTCCATGTTTATAAACAGGAGCTGGTACCGTACAAAAATCTGCCTGTGTTTATGGATGGGTGCAAGCGTCTCTCTGCCTGTCTGTCTGTTGTCTCTCGAAGAACCCTGGTACACAGGTGAGTTTTGTCATGTCTTTGGCAAAATTGGTTTCACTTAGACTTATGTTAGACAGTGGTTACATATTGGCCCCCAATTGAAAGATATCAGGGGAATCATATAATTCATAGTACCAATGCACTCCAATTCTGAAGTTCTGTTTTTGTGGAATATATCGCCGCCAGGTGGTCAATCTGTATACCGTTTGCATATGTCCAAAATCTTGAATCAGACACACAAGTGGGAATGACGTTCGAATTTGGCACAAGGACATGAGATCTTGTGGTTATGAGTTTGTATGAGTTTGTAATATTAACAAACATGGGTGCCATTTGACCCTCGATGTCACTTTCTCCAATTTATAGTTGTCATCGCTCTAAGATATACCGGGAAAAGTTACTTTCAAAAACGTTAAAACTTCGAAAAATGATGTGGCTTACACGGGCTCATCATTATTTGTTGTACGAAGTAAATTGATCAATATTTTCAGACCTCTATCTGTATATTCCATATCCGGTTTCTTTTTCTCTTGACTTTTTATATTATATTTTGTTCCTCTTATAGCAGAGATGTTTTTTGCTGACAGTATTATAAAGTTGTACCGTAAACGGAATGTCTCATAGCCAAAGCATACACCTGTTGGGACATCACTTCGACATATTCAAGCTTAGGCAATGCTGTCGCCTCTCTCATGACGCAAGAAGTTTTAATGCCTCGAATGTAAAACCTTTTAATACACGTAGGAAAATCCGCATGTTGTAACACTTTTCGCTTTGGAAGTTCCTTTGTTATCGTCCTCCCGAAAACTAAACCTAAATTCGAGCCATTTATTTTTTGTTGTTGAAAGTATAGAACTACTTATTTGACTTTCAAAAGACTTAGACCAAGGAAACAATCTTCTTTTCGCTTTGCCGCCTGCTTCATTCAGGCAGAGCTAAATCGCTTACATTCATACGACTTGTATCCAGGAGACTGACCTGCGTGTCTTTCTTTGGCATAATGAACATGAATAGAGTAACTCCAATGGCATCAATCACAATTACAATATAGACAGATATAGTGTCTGGCTGAAAGGGGACGTGATTGGCGTTTTTTTTCCGGCTGCAGTCTTTCCATAATCGAATAAGCAGTTTTATGGTTTTGACGAAAAATCAGAATACAATGCTAGATGTCCGTTTATATTAGGGGTACTGAGGAGAGATTCTCGCCAATTACACCTTTAGTAATCCCAAGGGTTCATGCAGGAGCCTTTCGAATGCATGCGTAAACATTTCATATGTTCTCACTCAAAGCAAAAGTGAAGTTTTTCCCCTGAGCCTTAGGTCTCAATGCATGAACATTGTGTAATCTTGTACCACCAAAGGGTATTACTCAGTGCAACCACACACAGAACTAGACTTTGACTAACATCGTGCCCATCGCTGTTTTTCATGTTTCTATCATGGCTTTTGCGCCATTAACTGACAAAAAGTGTGAACTGTACGTGAATTTACAAAGCGAGTAAATGTAATGACAAGAAATAAATTTTGATGTAAATATTCACAGCATATATAAATGGTATGAAATATGATATAAATAATATAAATATTGAGGGTGTAGATCTAAGGAAAATTTAGTTCTCTCTGTCTTAGGCTTGCAAGATTCATGAAGTTTAAGAAACAGATATTATTAACATTGTACTTGAAGAATGTATATATATATATATATATATATATATATATATATATATATATATATATATATATATATATATACAGACACAGACATGAACAATTAAAGTCTGGTTCAGTCGGCTGAGTAGATGTTGTGATAGCGACAGCTACACGATTCGAACAGTTTTGAGAAATGTGCAGCATTACGAGTTGTTTTTTCCTAGTTTTTGTCGACATTGAACGTAATTTTTTTTTGGGGGGGGATTTTGGTTCATCTCAGAATCATCAGTAAGTGATGTGTGCCTGTTGAATCAGGCAAAGGTGGTTGCATTGCAGATACTTGGCCTCTCAAATCTGTAGAATTATTTCTAGTCCACAGCCTGTGGGGCTCTTTTTGAAACTGTTAGGGTAAGTGACCGTCTAAGTTTTGTGAAAATCCAAAAATGAATTTTCCCCGCAGAGTTAACATAGGAATGGCGGCCATTTTGAATTTCAAATTTCGATTAATGTTGGGTAGTTTGCTATACTGGTAGTAAAATTTGAACAGTAACCCCCGATTTTTTTGCTAGGTTTGTGAAAGGTATACTGTCAGCTATTCCAATTTTGCCACAGTTACCATGGAAAGAGAAAATCTAACCAATCCCAGATTTTAAGCGGGTGGCCGCTTAAAACTAGCGCCCTCACATGGGCATTTTGAATACCAAGGAACGTCCCTTTGACCATATATGGGCATATTTAGATTAGGGTGAATGGTTGAAAGCTTCATCGAGGAAAGCTTAGACAAATGTTTCGTTCTTTCAATTTCGAGGCGCGTACAACCTTAACATTGAAATTCAAAGGTACTCACCATTTTCTTCTTTCTCCAATGCTTGGAGTTCACGGCGCAGGTCATCCTCGTCACCGCTGCCTTCCTCATTCCCTGGTCTCTTTTCATCTGCTGCGGGCCCCGCTTTTCCACCTTTGTCGGCTGCATGGTCATCAGGATTTTTACCCATTTGGTCACTCTCTTTGTGATCTTCCTGTTCCGGTTGTCCATGCATTCCTTCTCCCTTACCGTGCTTGTGATGGAGTTGATGTAACAAATGCACCAGTGCTGGAAGCTCTGACGGGAGGTCCGACGGTAGATCCGATGGTAGATCCGATGGAATAAGGTCTAACAGGCCTTCTAAGGCGTCAGATGGAAGCTCGGAAGGCAAGTCAGATGGAATTTCGAGAGGATGATCATGCGGTTTACCAGAATTCGGTTCTGCTTCGTTTCCTTCAGGTTCTGGCTTGTGTTCGTTGCCAACATCCTCGGGTTTTTGTTCTTGGTCATCAGGCCGGGGAGGTCTCTGTTGTTGATCAGGTTTCGGTGGACCTTCGCGACTTGGCAGCTTCTTGTCCCCGTCCTTGGCCTTTTGATCGTCGCCAGGCTTTCCAGCCATTCCACCATCCTCCTTGTGACCTTGATTACTGGGGCGTTCATCCGCTTTGTCATTCTCGTCATGCTTGCCCTTTGGATCGTCGCCAGGCTTTCCAGCCATTCCACCATCCTCCTTGTGACCTTGATGATCAGGGCGTTCATCCGTTTTGTGTTGCTCGTCATGCTTTTGATGGAGAAGTTCCAACAAGTGCATCAGCCCTGCAGGTACGTCTGATGGTAGATCAGATGGCTGATCCGAGGGCAATTCTGACGGGAGAAGGCCCAACAAGAATCCCAACAGATCAAACGGAGCGTCAGAAGGGTGGTCATGATGGTGGGCCTCAAGATCATGAGATCTATCGCTCTCGCCATCCAAGTCATAGAGATGATCCAAAATGTGCATCAGCGCTTCTGGGAGGTCGGAGGGTAGATCTGAAGACGCTATATCCGATGGCAGAAGTGCCATTAGTGTCTCCACGAGAACATCAGGATCAGAAGGCAAGTGGTCGTCATCATGCTTACGATCGCCATGTTCACCTGCAGCACCTCCAGTTGGTCGGCCTGATGTGGCGTACACCATACAGAGGACCGCGAAAGCAAGCAGAAGCTTCGACATGGTTTCACCTGTCCGATAAAAGAATAAATAAACATGCAAGACCACTAAAGCCTACGTTGTCGTTTCATGCTGTCGTGTACTCCAGGAAATGTAACACGTGAAACAGGCTTTCTTTTTTTCGTAAACACCTCTTTAATTTTTTGTTACAACTTAAAGTTCCGTAAGCAGAACTGCAGTAACGTCCTATTGGAAGGTGTGGCGATTTTTACTTTGAAAACAATTGTGTTACATACAGAAGAATGTTATTTCGCTAATATGATTTGCAACCATTGAATGATGCTGGCGTGCTCAGTTTTCAATATGGTTATGGCACAAATGCAATCACTGAATGACAAGTCACTTGCAAAGAAGACTGAACCATAATGCTTGTAGGCTGATCGTTTAGAGTATGATCAATGCACTCTACCGATGCTACTCTTTGGGCGCTGTTAAAATTTGTTTCTTTTCACCTGATTACGGTAGAATGCGCCTCGGGGTTAGATACTCGGACTCTTGAACTCTTACAATTCTTTTCTGATCTACCACTTGTGGGTGTTCATTTTAAAGCTCTTGATTTGAGAAAAAATTTAACCGTCTCAGTCGTTTCGAAAATCGAAAATTTTATTTTTCTTCATAGAGTTAACACAGCTATAGTAGCCATTTTGAATTTCAAATATCGGTAAATCTTGATTTTTTTTCTCTAGCACCACGATTTGCACGTCGACCTATTTTTATACTTATTCTTGGTTTTGAAAGAGAATGGTTGAAAGATTGGTTGAGGAAAAGTTTTACCAAAAGTTTAAGTATTTCATTTTCGGGGCGCGTGCTACCTTAAAAAAAAGCGGTCAAACTGAATCATAACCGGCGACGCCTGTGAAGATAATATGGGGCGAATAAATAAAAACGGTGATTCCGAGAATATTTTCAGTCAAATTCGACCATTGCAGAAGACACCTGACTATGTTTGATAACTCACCTTGTGACCGGGCGACACCAAGTGACTTATTGTTTGCTAAGAAAGTCATTTTAAGCCAGAGTCATTAGAATAACAAAAGTGTCCAGAGTTTCTGCCAATTCTTAGCTATCAAGACATTGTACGGCGAATATGCTTTACATAACAGGTCTCAGACTGGCATAACAGCGCTGCAAATCTTCATCACTGAATGTGCACGGGGACGCCCTTTCTGGTGTTGTTCCCAATTAGAACCACCGACCTGTTGTTAAAGGTTTAGAAATGGTGACAATGAGAGTTCAGCTTCACCAACAAATGCGAGATTATGTTACGAAAATGACGAAACACGTGACGTAAAATAGCTTACTAACAATTGCAAACTTTATTTTCTACATCGAATTACAATTATCAGGGTCCCCCTTTGTGGAGGCACCGTACAATTATTAACAAAAAGAAATAGGACTACACGACTGTACATTACTAGTAAAAACTCGTCTGGGCAAGCCTAAGACTACTCACTTGCCAAGTCAATTCTGAGCATTGTTTTGCGCATATGGTTTCCATAAGGAACGAGGAAACTGCCCACCTCCGTGCACAATGAACGAGTCATTGCATTCGTATTTACGTATTGATGTGCGCCTACAGCTTGAGAGACACCCAAAACTTGCAAGAACCGAGAAAAATTGAATTTTCAGACACTTCCATATGGGCATAACATAGTGAGAAAACCTAGCGTAAGATTATCAGGGGACAAATACATGACATAATGAAGGAGAAAAAGAAATCTTTACACAACCAGTGCTAAAGACACCCAAGGTTTGTAATATAAATCTTTATTGGCAATATCATAGTCCAACGTATTAAAATAAAATGAACAAAAGCAATAAGAAACCTGTGCTTAGACCAAGACATCCTACCCCAACCCCGGGGACGGACATTTACGCTAGCCCCTATGATTACAGTAACAACGGTGCCTGGTAAAGCCTTTAGGGTAATGCTGTAGATTTTACCAGTGCGCATGTACACAGCATTGTAATGGTAAATAGTTCACTCGTGTGAAATCATTCTGAAAAGCAAATCAGGGTGTTCTACAAGCCTCAAGTAAATCCGTGCTATACATGGAACCTGTCTCCTGTTCTATAAGGGCAGTAGATCGATCGGGGTCGACGAGTACCAAAATATTTGGAAAGAAATAGCCACGTGCTGGGCTCTTTAAAGTGTGTTTGCAGGGTTCTCAGGTGAAGCAACATCGGTTCTTTGTGTGTAAATACTCCTCAAAAGGAACAGTCATGCAAGCGTTGTACTAATTGCCGTCTTTCTCTTGCCTCTATAAACGATTTAACGATTATATTTTTCGGCTTGTTTTAATCTTGATTTCGCAATGTCGGCTGATTTTGCAATTGATAAATCTAACGCATCACTAGCAGGGTCACAGACAGCT
The DNA here is from genome assembly GCA_001465055.1 of Ptychodera flava. Taxonomy (NCBI): domain Eukaryota; kingdom Metazoa; phylum Hemichordata; class Enteropneusta; family Ptychoderidae; genus Ptychodera; species Ptychodera flava. The sequence continues at coordinate 56,797 of LD347764.1, forward strand.
TTGAATTCTGTTCATTTGCTGATGATTTTGCTAGTAAAAATGGTGAGAAAGCGATTATTATGGAGATTGTCAGTCTACCGAATGATTATGAGAGCAATGATGGCCTTAGGATGACAACATTAATAGCCGTGGTTTGATTTGCGAGTCGAAATTTTTCAAGACGTCATGAATGATACCACGTGTTAAAATTTCAAACATACTGTGTTCCGTTTGCGATTTCCTCTACTCTGCAACATTACATATTCCCTCCGCCGCAGAACATGGCACTTTCATGTGAGACCTGCGCCAGCATTACATTTAAAATTTCCTTTTTTATCACGAGTAGAATAATGGCATCACTTCTTGTAATTTAGACAGTTCTACTTGTTTTATACTATTTATTATAGCAAGTTTTTTTTCAGCTAGATCGTGTTGGTGTTTTATTTTTTCATTACCTTTTTATCACTCTCTCCCCGAGAGTGCGCACTTGATAGAGTACTTTGACACAAGTAGAATTTTGGACCTTTGAGGTAGAATGCGCCTCGGGTACAGATATTCCGACTCTCAAACTTTCACAATTCTCTTCTGATATACCACTTGTGAGGGTTCATTTTAAAGCTCTTGGTGTGAGAAAAATTTTCACCTTCTTAGTTTTTCAAAAATCGAATTTTTTTCCATAGAGTGGAATGGCGGCCATTTCTTGATTTTGAAAGAGTTTGGTTTTAAGATTCCTTGAGAAAAATTTGAACAAAAGTGCAAGTCTTCCACTTTCTAGGCGCATACCGTTGGAAAACCTGTTGGTTCACAATAAATAAATAAACAAACAAATAAATGACCAATCTATCCATCAATCAATCAATCTATTGATTAATTAATCAATTGACAAATGGGTATGATAGTCAAGATGTGTAGTTGAAAGTTGATGTACAGCAGGTTAACCTCTTAGATCTTTCGATGGTGCCTCAACACTATATGTCACGCAGGGCGACTTTAACCTGACGTCATTAAAACTTTCGTCAAGACTTTGACACTCGCATTTGGGCTCACTATACCAGTTTTGAGAATCGATTTACAGCTGATGCTATAAAAAATAGGACGGTCGGCATTTTGAATAGTTTTCTGTGTGCCTTTATTTATTTTTTCTATCAAATAACATTATTTCTTACAACCTTTCACTTCTTTGCGATAAACGAGATTCTTGGTCCCCTTTGCCTTACCTGTATTGCTCTACTTTTCAGTCTGTGAATAGTTAATGTTGCTTCACTTTCGCTTGTGATATTTCTCTGCTGAAGTAACAGGGGATTTTTACGCCAGACTGGGCATGAAAGACCACTGTGACGTAATGCCTCTTCTGAATCACGGTATGTCTTAATACTTTGTAAAGCTTCATCGTGACGTAACTACTGCGTCGTCATTGCGTGGGCGTAGATCGCATTAAGCACTAAATTGACATTTACACGAGAATGAATGGTCGGTGGACGTATCGTGAGTTTTTTTCTACAGTTCAGTGGTAACTACGGTGTGATCATGTAATTGTTACATAAACGTTGTTGCTTTAGCGGTAGACGCTGAAAAACAACTTTGATTGATGTTTCCCTTTGCAGAGCCGCTATTCATGAAATTCTAAATTGAGAGAGAGAGAGAGAGAGAGAGAGAGAGAGAGAGAGAGAGAGAGAGAGAGAGAGAGAACTTGAAATACAAGGATTAAAATGTTTTGCTTCAAAAGTAAAAATAAATTCCCACGAGATTATCACGAGAATGAAGTTCGCAACTCAAAAAGGTGTTTTGTGTAGTTTAATGACCAGTAAATCACGGATTGTAAGTCTCTGAGAAAAGTATTATAGTATTATACCATTGATACTGGGAAAATGGAAATAAAACCAACAACAATTGTGTTTGAATTAGCAAAAAGACATCCAGTAGAGCAATTTAAACGGATTTATATTGTAACGCCATATACTGTCAATATATGCGTCAGCGTGATGGTGGGGAACGCATGTTCTGCGCTATTTGATGATGACACCCCACTGGACTTATTGCATGACTTCTTTGTTCCCAGGCAGACTTCTCATTAACCACAGGTTGTTATACCATGTCGCTGAGGAACAGACAATTAAACAGTAAGGGACCACGCAAAACATGTGCATACATGTAAGAGCAAAAGACAATCGTTGCGTTTGACCTCGAGGCTGCTGCGTCTCCCTATTAGGGTAGAAGGCGCCTCGGGGACAGATATTCGCGTTTTCAAATTTAATCAATTTTATTCTTATCTACCACTTAAGGGGGACTCATTTTAAAGCTCTCTGTGGAAGAAAAGTTTTCACCATTTTAGGTTTTCGAAAATAAAAAATATTTTCCCCATAGAGTTAACACGGGCATGGCCGCCATTTTGAATTTATTATCGGGAAATCTTACACTGCATAAAAACCCTATAATACTTACTGTATTAACATGGATTTTTGCCTGTATTTTAGCTGAAGAGTGCATATACAGATGAATACAGTCAAGAATCCATTTTTTGTATTCAGCAAGCCTGTATTCATGTGGATTCATGTGAATTCACGTGTATTATACTATAATACAGACAACTCATTAATGTGAATTTATCTGAATTATTGAGTTTTCATGCAGTGTTAGTAATC
>LD347764.1:79378-91827 GCA_001465055.1 Ptychodera flava
TGGCAATCAATTGTGAACTTTCGAGATTTTATTTTACTGTTCATAAATGAATGTTATCGCTTTTGCCGGCAGCCATGAAAACAATCATTTTCTTATCAGCGACTGCCGTCGGCAACCGCTTTTGACTTTAACGATGTTCAGCGGAAGGAGCACGCGCAGTCTTGACAAAGAAGCCGAACGTGTATATTCTCATAAGACATTCAAGTGACACCTTCGATATATTTGGTCGTCGTGGAATATCAACGTACAGTAGCGCCTCCATAATGGACATCGCTTTACATCCAAAGCGAAACAATCTTACCCATATGCAAACAATCATCCGTGCGTTCATCAACGTACTTATCTTAAAAAAAACCCTTCCGTTTTTGAAAAATAATTCTCCACCGAATCAACTGCAGCCTGTACATCTAAAGCAGCTTCGAAACAGATAAAATACCTGCTTGTTGATAGTTCCTAGACAAAACCACATGTGCTCCTAGAGTGTTGAGCGTAGTAATAGATCAGCGCTCCGAACTCCCGTTACACCTGGTGCAGCTTACAATGATAACTTGTCATACTGATGGCGATTTCTTTGTGATATCGATTGATCGTAATCAGCCCTGATCTTTAAATGTAATTAAATATAGAAAAATGGCATTTGCACGGGTGTTAAGCTGCAACGTTCAATAAATATTATTTGGTATGTGATGTGCAATGTTTAACTACTGAAATCACGTGATAAATTTGAAAAAGTTAATCACTTTATGCAAGCTTTATGTATTGGTATACAGCATTGTCTTTTTGTCGCTTGTTTGTAAATAAGGGATTGAACATTATGTGATTGTTATACGTGTTTGCTGTTCTGAGTTCAACCCGCAAACAGTGAGCAACAGAGCAGTTGACAGTATTTACAATACCGAGCCAAACCCTGAAGCGAACAGCGCCTGGCACTCATGATCCTTTGGCATTTATACAGAGGCATTTACTGCCTTTGCTGAAAGACGATAATGCTGTATGATTACACGCCTTACTTCGTAAGATTGATTGACACAAATAGATGGAGTGCCCCTGATCACCATATTTTACCAGAACAGAGGACAAAGTTTTGACGCCCGACACGTACATGGGCTGAGTACCCTGGCATCAATCCAGCAATGATGCGTACTGCGAGAGATGTGATGGGAGATGAACAATGACGTGGAAACGGAGATCAATGTCAACAAGTTACCCTGTCAAACTTGAAAAATCATCTACCGATGCTTCTCCATTTATCACCACGGCAGGAAAATTACAGAACTAGGCAGCAAGATCGTTGACTCAATGGGTCTCTTTTCCCAGAATTTGGACAAAGAAGTTGAGAACATAGTTAACCAGTGTTTATTCGCTAATACAGTACCTAATTATGAATTTACTTTTATATTTTACTAGATAGAGCAGTCAAAATTATTGCCCACGGATGTGTGGGAGGACTGAACTGTGCGGACGTGTTTCAACTTTCCGCGGCTGACAGGAAAGTCTAATTCTGAGATGGCATGTTGCTGTCATGCGCGAGCTCAAACACTCTAGGGAGCGGAGTTGTATCAGGCCATCTAATTTGACTTTTGCCGGTGAACTGTCAAGATCTACGTGACGTGACAAGACGTTTTAGTCGCAAAATGAACTGAACCGTTCATGTGCGGAAAGATAAACCCGCGACGCTGCAGTCGAGTTGAGAAAGAACGCAGACCGGTGTAGGCGCACGCTCCAATTTCCCTGACTTTAGCAACCCACGTTAATGCCTACCTTAAAGATATAACTGAAACCGTATCAAATCGGCTTACCGGGCTATGTAATTCTGAAACGCGAGCACTCTGCATTGATGTGGCTCTGAAATACATTTCAGTCTCCGATGAAGAGAGGGTTTCGAATTTCACCCTAGTTGTGTGTATACGAGTGGGTTCTCTTTTTTTCTTGCACTTATTGTGATTTTTTTTGGTAAATTTCGCCGAGGAAAACCAGTAAATATTGATTGGGGTATCTGCTTCCCTGCAAACGAGAAACTTAATACGTGTAGCATTCGACCATTCACGCGATGGCGGACAAATGCATCACTCTTTTCATCATTCCGGCCCCCAGCATTTGCTACCTTGCCTGCGCCCTCGCGGTGGCATTAGTCGGTCAAGTCACGGAGTAGTGCATGATTACCGGGTTTTGCAAATGTCTTTTATTTCCAATGGCGTCAGCTAAATGGCAGAACATAATGAATCATGTCTTTCTCTCCGCATGATGCAAGAATATATCGCCACAGATGACTGTGATACCGTACACGCTTCACTTTATCGTTGCACGCGGCGTTAATGGTTCATACAGTTTCTTATCGCCTAGTCTCTGCCTCAGAATCAGTTTTTTTTCATCGACAACGCGTTCGAAACTATCAGATTTCCAGAAAGTCGGATGATTGCGAATGCGATAAGAAAAAAAACCCCTTCAGCTTAATGCGAGGTATATATAGAATAAAAAGAGCGGAGGGTAACGAGCCAGATACAGACGAGAATGGAACACTACCTCAAGGGAAGAGAATAACCGTTTTATGCTTCCCCAACAATTGGTCATTTAAACTCAATTTAGTATTCTGCGAGTGATTCCAATTGTTCGGCAGCTAAACTAGTATTGCCTGGTGTATGTACAACCATGAAAGACAATAAGTAGCAAACTCTACTGCTATTAGACTTACACCTAAAGCAGAATGTCTGTAACCCTTTGAGCGCCAAAGTCAATTTTTGTCACCTTTATAAATTTTACCCCAGTCAATTATTTTTAGATTTTTTACCGAAATTTTGATAAAAACTGGAGCTAATAAAATATGATGTCCATTTTGTCCAAAATCATTAATGGACTCACAGAAAAATTCATAAAAACTGGTAAAATGTTGCATTAAAAATTTGGAGGGGAAAATTACATTTCGGGGAGTGGCGGCCAGTTCGAATATTCAGTGCAGGTGAATTACAAGACGCTTTGCGCCCATAATCCGAAAAGGTGCAGACTGGCCCAAAGATTGTTCTTCTTGCGTCTCGTTTCAAAGATGGTTTGAACCACAGACAAAAAAAAAGACTGTTTCTCTTTGTCTGTGTTTGATCAAAGAATGGACAAGAAACTAAAACTTTATCGAGGTGCATACAACCATAGGTGAGGGTAGTTTAATCATATTGCCCACGCCTGGACCGGAGTATAACAGACATAATATTGAAGTTTTTATGAAAACTTTTTATTCGAGTCATCCATAATTATTACATGACACTTTGGACAACAAATATATTTCAAATGTAGGTTTCCAATCTACAGAGGGGAAATTCTCCCTCCCATCTTATGAGTTTGATAATGGATATCAAGTTTTTCTTCCCTATCAGCGTTAAGGACCAGTATTCAAGGGCCCTTTGTACATTCTCTGCAATTGGGTAAAGTTTGCCGGCATGGGAATTGGTATATTACATGTTGCAACAATTATAATCATGTCTTTGACACCAGTATACCGAAATTAACGAACATGGGCAAATCTAAATTGCAAGGCAGTAGCTCTTGTGGGTCGAAAGAGCCTGAAAGACCCATTTTTCTGCTTTTGAATATGTTCCAGAATTATTTCAAATGGCAATCCTTTTGTTGGCAGTAGTGGATAATGCTGAATGTCACAAATTATTTTCTTCTGATTTTTCTGCGAATAAATATTTATAGTCGGTAAGCAATATCGACCTTCTTTCGCTTAAAATATTTGGGTAAGCCGAACAGTACTACGGTCGTTACACATGGTGGTTGCAAACCGACTAAAGAACAGTACAAATAATAATACAAAAAATGTTATGAAGCGTTCCATATATCTCCAATAAAAACAAGAAATATCTACTTTTCACACGCAAAATACGTATGAGACATGTGTGTCGATAAAAAAACCAAAATACTTGGTATTCCTCTGATATCACGTTACAAACGGGACGTGACAAATCCTGTCACTTTCTGTAAACGTCAGTTCGACTCGCTGTGATAAATTATTCAGCAATGGCGCGGCGCGGCGACCGACGCGTTCATTTTTCATCACTTCTCCACACTGTTAGCGTATCACCGACTACTTCGATTCTGTCTGCTCCATACGACTGCTGGAATTATGCCTGAGTAAGAAAGCCCAACACGCTCTGCGTGAAAAATCGGAATATAAAGAATAAGTTAATACGAATTACCAACTCTGCTTAAAATGACATACTATTACATATAATAAAAGCACAACGTTATATCAGGACAGTGCCTAGAGACACTTTTGACAAAAGAGAAGTATATGATACGGCGTCACGTGATCGAGTTCAAATCCCCTTGCATACTGCCATAAATTTTATATCAACACGATTGGAACTAATTTGGGATAATTGGATCTTCGTATTTTTCGAATTTCTCGAAAGTGTTAGATGCTGTACAGCTGAATGTTGCAATATTACAAATTACTCGTAAAACAAGTGTATTACTTAAAAAGAAAAACTGATGAGCTTCCATTTGCAGATTAAACCAGCATTACTTCACCATCCAATTATCCCAAATTAGTTCCAATCGTGTTTATCTTAAAACTTTCTCTCGATAATTAATAGGTTATATTCGACTAACGTGTAAAGCATTGTTATCAATGACCCTGTCTTCTTCCATCTGGATTAAAGTCTTGTAAAACAACAAGTGTACTCTTTCACGAGTATCTACATTCGATTGGTATTAAAAAAATAATATTTTCGAAAAATGCTACAAGTGACTTCTTTTACTATTTTGAATTACATGAACAACCTAATGAGAGATTGATAACAGTAAAAGTGCACAACGTCTGTCCCGAGAAGCGAGTCTCAAAACACAAAGAAGACGCATGAATATCAAAATATAAAATATCAAAGACATACACATTCACTCACTTATGCATAAACAAATATAAAACAAAACAATTTCTTCGGTACGTATTTGCCAGAGAGCCCTCGAACCCACAAGCAAGTTAAGTGTTGCCAGTTTGCATAAGAAAGAAGTAAATTACAATTGCAAATATCAATACAATTATCACAATCTACCTGAGTAGTGATATTGAGTTTATGACTACTGGATCACATTACTAAAAGAGCTTAGAAAAGTGTAATCAACCCGACTACTCACAAAGCCAACAACTTTACGATCTGCATTTTCTCAATTCGGCAATCATTTCCTCTTATACTCGCACTGATTTTTCAGAAGGCGTGATCTTTTTTGGCACGAACTACAAATTTTATTTTGGCGTTTGACGATCACCCTTGAGGTATGGTGAACGTTGTCACGATTACTGGACAAAACGAAATAAATTCACTGCTATGAAACTTATTTTATATCCAGTTTGGTTTTCATTTTTCCCTTTCATTACGTATCCTTTACATACCTATCATTATTCCCTAACTTGTTCCCCAGCTGTCATTGAAGGTATAAGTCCTGATGGTCAGAAAGCGTAAACAAAACATCTCACTCGTAAACCAGGGGATCAATCGACACGTTTTCACATGTTATGTGTGCTGAGGAGTTGATTTATCAAAAAAGAAACTTGGTGGCATCTACTAATGGATAAACTAACTCCCGTAAATGTGCCAGTTGTACAAGCATTGGCCATATTCTTTGGACAGATTCCAAACACATGGCGACATTATAACTTTAATCATTCACATGTAACTTTTGAACATTTGAAATAGTTCAGATTTATACAATAATAATGACAACTTAAAAGATACACTTTCGACCAACCTCTAAAACTTGCTCACGAGTCCGCAGCATGCGTATGTCAGCAAAGCGCCTCCGACTCTGAAGAACCTAGGTCAGTGAAAACAAATGATGGAATATAAACCACAAAAAGTTTGACTACAGATATTAGATTGTTTGTTGTAAGAAAAGACAAGAAAGGCGGTAAATTTGTATAAGATGATAGAGTAATCTGTTCATCATATCAAAATTAGTTTAATTTCAATGAAGATAGGGATCTTCCATGCCTATTGAAAAGACTGAATGCGCGGTTGAAATACAGGTATACATTCACGAACATAATCTCATATAATGAAGATTGTTGATGTTGAAAGAAATTGACTATAATTATGTAGATGTCACATTTCTGGATCAAACATTTAACCGAGTGTTCGAAATCAAAGGAGAGTGTGTAACTTTAATCAGGATGATTCAGTTCTGAGCGCAGCTTGTCTATTTCTAATTCTGATTCATTACGGTATAGAGTTATTTACGAGCGTTTGTGAAGCGAATTAGTGGCAAATAAACAGTGGAATGAATGTTGAATTTGTAGGGTAATTGGAAACATGATGTGAATATGATGAGATGTAAAGGAGACAAAGACAGTCAAGCGAACTTCCAAACCAGCTTGTCAGTCACCTAGCCAATTTAATTTCAGCTGTTTCGTCATCACACCAGCAGACTATGCAGCCCAGTCAGCTATCATTTTAATCGACCATCTTGTTTGCCCAGATGCGTTTTGGTCAGACTTGGTGAACTCGAAATACGGACTGTTAATGTCATGTGCATTTGAAAAGGTTCCGACAAAAACCACGGAAGCCATGTTTACCTATGATGTCATGACAGCTACCATGGTCCGAGTCAGACAAGATGGCAGTCTCTTTTAGCGAGTCCAATAAAATGGTTGAGTAAATTGGAAACGATATTGCCTCTTCTTCCTCTAACAACCTGCTGTTTACATCGAGCCCATCTTCATCACAATCTGCCGCCGTCATATTGCCATCGACCGCATCTTTTGAAATCTCTTTTGGTGCGTGAAGCTCGGTCAAAGATTTCTTTAGTACTGGAATTCCAATGTAAATACCACCAAACTCCTGGAAAGATTCACTTTCTCTGTCCACCTCACTACAACTGTTCGATGACGAAATCGTTGGAAGGACGTGGTCACGATACTTCCTGTTTCAATAGTGTATAGAAGATGCAACGTTGTTAGGAATAAAACCGACAACAGAGTTGCAACCTATCAAATCATATACTAGCTGCGACGAAAAAGATCCCCCCAGAATCATTATTGTCATATTAATGTCACATCCTATATTTTTGCGCTAAGATTTGCATGATAAAAGCCATCGACAACAATAAAAGAGAGTGGATTACATCAGTTTTTCTCATGTTAGAAATAAAGCGTTTAGCCGTTGATACATATGGGATTCTTTGCAATTGTATAGAAAAAGGTTTCATCGCCGTAAGGTTTCCCACGAAGATTTACATTATAAAAATCAAAGACGTAATCATTCATAAACACAGAAACTGGATTATGTCAGTGTGTCTAAAATTAGAAATAAAACATTTAACTATTTGTACGTGTGATATACTACGGTACAATTTTCATCACCGTAAGGTTTATAGCTTTAATTATTTTGTACAAATGCATGAATGCGTAATACCTTTTCTTCCCTTGGAAGAAACACATTAAATTGTTATAAATACGACAAAAATTCAACTTTTGATAGATAATCGTTCTTGACAAGCTACCACATACGCAGATTAGGGTTGAAAGTGAAATTGTTAATATAGTGCTGTTTGGGTAAAGAAGAAGTCACAGCATATTTGTCTCTATGGCAATGGAAATGGAAGAGAGACTTACGTCCCAAAACTAAAATCACACCGTATGGAGAGCAAATTCAAGTCTTTGCATATTTGCGAGAAAACTTGGCCCCAACCTCCTTTAGCAGGTATCAGCGCTTCTTGGAGGATGCCTTTAATGATAAATAGATACAAACATGTCTCCTAACATACTTACAAACTGTAAAGCAGGTTAACATTTGTAAAATATTTTTTAAGTCTTGACTCAGTCTTTCATATCAATTTTCACAGTTTCTTAAATTGATCGAGAATCAAGAATCACTTGCAATAATTTTTTTCACTCCCCCCAACTGCATTGAGTCGACCTTAAAAAATGGATATTGCTTACTTATTTGGCAAATCATAATACTCCTTGCAATTTGAAGACGCGTTGGTCCGTGGATTACCATTGACGCGGGTACCGGAGTTTGGCCATGGATCAAAGTTTTCAACATTCGTCACAGAACAGTCATTTTCTGGAAAACAAAGACATTATGCGTGTTAAGTAGTTTTTCATTGACTGAGAATAAGTTTCCTCAAGAATGGGCACAGGGAACGTGGAAATCTCGATAATTTAGTACATGTCCAGTCTCACCCTACTTCGGCTCAAGTTTGGATGTAAAATCAATACTTACCAAATATGATTTGTGGCGTTTGTTGTTTCTCTTCTCCAAACAATGTTGTCACGCTAGTTTCGACAACTAAATGATTACTCTGCGACGGTTCATATCTGTACGAAGGTTTCATGCCCAGCTTGTCCAGCAGATCATCAATCTCTTTTTCTTTCTGCAAACAGGATGTGAAACTCGACGAAAGATGATACGAATATCCACAGGAGGTCTAGAAATCGTAGCCTTAGCATAACTTCAAATGTTCCAGTTACAACATTGATACGCTCAAAGAATAACCGGACAAAGCACAGGAAGATATCTGGACCTTTGATTAAAGTAATGGCAGATGCTTAAGCAGCCGTGATCATATCTTGTCCATAATGTGGTACCCGGCATAGATTGATTTGTAAGGTACATCATTAGGTGATGAAAGTGGCAGAGGTTAAGTGATTATGAAATGGACAGAACTGTTGAACTCTACTTAATATCAACAAATGATGCGTCAGTCTTCATCAATTTTTATGCTCATATAAATTGTACAGTTTAAAGTTGAATTAATCACAAATTCCAGCAAACGCAGCATAAAGCAAAATGCCCTGAGGCCTAATTTCTCCATTATACTCTCTGTCTTCAACAGAGATATCTTATCAAACATACCTCACATTATCAATGAATAGCATGTGGTGTTATTCACCCAAGAAGATCACAATCTGATTATACAAAGTTGGCAATCATATACCTTATACCCCGTATAAAAATAAAAGCAGGAGTCCCATTTGGTATCTTTACACCATTTAGTCTTTTTTTGGACCATACGATTGTGCTAATAGGGCCCTGCACAGAGTAACTCGTTTAGATTTGTGGCACAACTGTAGAACATTGGGATCGGATTGAACATTCCACCCGAAGCACATTCTTAAATCGTCATTGTCAAATCATTGCTCGTTATTATCAAAGATTGGACGGGGTTTTAAGTCTTTAGATGCTTTCAACAAATGACGTTAAAACTTTTTAGAGACATTTAATTGAGCGGACTTTACGTCACAAATACTCTTGGACTGTAATGGTCAAAATCATGGCATGTAACCAACCTCGGCTAATAGCTTCTTCAGTTTTATATTGTCAGTCTTTAGACATTTCATTCTCAGGGTGACGTCACTGTCGTCATAGGTTGACGTCATCCTAAAGCTGCCCTTGCTGCTCAGGCAACGTATCTTCTTTTCTTCCCCTCGAGGGTCCCTTCTTAATTCCACAAGCTGAAAAAAGAATTAGAGTAATTACAAAGAATACCGAATACTGAGGAAAAAACGTTGAAAGAGGGTAAACATTACTTCACGTAGATTACGAGGTCATCGCAAAGGGTTTCTGAAAGCCAGACTGTGATTCATTATCTCTGACACAGAACAACAAATGCAAGAACCATCATTCTTGTCTGGAAAATCTAACCTGACATTCTAACGAACGCTTTATGAGCTTTTAGGCTGTCATGATCAACTATTAGGTCACATTCGGGAGATGGAGGACGCACATGTCACGTAATGGTTGCACTTTACTTGGCTATTTCCTTCTTCGGTATATGTGCTGTTGCAGTGCTTTAGCATTTAACTGACACGCTGTTTGTCTTTGATCTAAACCGCCAGTTGGGTTGCAAAATCTCTCACTAGACAGTATAGAGAGAAACGAGATGTATTTCACTGTTAGGAAGAGTTCTAAACTAAATTTTGATCGATGGACTTAGCATACTCACCTTTGGTACGAAGACAAGACACAAAGTCACTGTCGTGCAAAACAGGATAAATAACGACAAAATACCAAAGGCGGCATTTGGGTTGTTCTGTATAATGAAGGAGAGCGCCACGCCGACGATACACATGACGACGACATTGTAAACACACATTCCGATATACTTGCTGTCGTTCAACGCTGGGATGCTGACGTGTCGCGTTTCCCATGCCAAAAATAAACCAAATACCTTGAAAAATTAAAAGAGACAGCCATTGAAAATATATGTACCTTCCAGAATATTAATGAGTCGGTATCATGCATGAGTTCGTTCGAAAGGCCCGTGTTTTCTGTTCTTATGGGAGAATGTCTCGTTGATCAAACTATGTAGTAGTTATAATTTTACTGATATCCTTTACACAATAATGCATCAAACGGCGGTACACACTTTTTTGAAAAAACAAACAAACAACAAACAGACATTGTCAACGGTGATCATTAATCTTCCTAAGAACATATTTTTGTGAAAGTTTCATAATTGAATTCAACATACCATTAGTACACCTTTATAAACGTATATGCAGGCTAGCCATATTGTCATGTGTAAACTTTGACAATGCCGCATGACAGGAACAATGGAAATGTCTCTTCCTAAAGGATCAGCCTGGAAGTATATGCGAAAGACATTTTAAACCTTTGAGTGTGTATATATATATATATATATATATATATATATATATATATATATATATATATATATATATATATATATATATATATGATGAGCAGATTCCCATAAATGACTAAGATAAACTATGCATGCATGAGATTAACGAATATTTTAGCGATGTCAATTTTAAAAAGTAATGAACCTTTTCATTTCTCCTACGGTAGAATGCGTCTTGGGGACAGATATTCGGACTTTCAAACTTTTACATTTCTTTTCTGATATACCTTTTGTTGGGGTTCATTTTAAATCTCTTGGTGTAAGGAAACTTTTCACCATCTTAGTTTTTCGAAAATCGAAAATTTTATTTTTCTCTATAGAGTTAACACAGGGTTGGCGGCCATTTTGAATTTCAAATATCGGTATATTTTGGGTAATTTGATTCTCTAGTACAAAAATTTGCACCGTGACCCTAACTTTTATTCTTGATTTTGAAAGAGAGTGGTTGAAATATATCTTGAGGAAAGTTTGAGCAATACTTTCGAGGCGCATAACACCTGAATGAAGATTTGAAGTAGCTTTGACTAGCTAGCTCGAGACACAACATACTCATACACATGATAAAAATCAATTATGAACATTCTGCAAAAAAAATAAAATTCAAATAAAGGAACGATGTCGTGTTTCTCAGTAATGTTTTTGTCAGAGGTTGAGTAAGAGTTTAACACCAATGGGAATGTTTGGTAATTCAGGAGGCAGTTGGATTTAATGAAGTCACGTGATTTGATCAGCGGTCAAACGTCAGCCGCAGTTTTTATAAGACTCAAAGGATTCCGTCACCTGCTCGGGGCCTTCTACTTCCCTCCGTCTCTGCGGATCCTTGATTTGCCATGTTGTTAGGAGTAAGACGTCTATAAGCAGTAAAACGCCGACTATGGCAAACAGTTTGTAGTCTCGAATGACCTGTGATTTAATTGAAAACGTCACATGGCAACAATGAGAGATTGCACCGAAACTGCGCAGGTGAATATACACGTAAAAAATCAATGAAAAAAAATTCTGAAGATAAAATTAAATGTTCCTCGTTAACTTTAATTTTTTACCTTGTATAATGTACACTGTGTTATTTGAACGCAAAGGTTACTTTTACACCGCAATCAGGAATATGACGTCATCAAGAGTGATATTTCCAGCAATCCAATCATATTGCATGGCCAATTCCAGTTAACCGTAAAACAAATAATTAATTTACCCTGAGTAATTCCCCAAATAAGCAAAGTTTTAACTGAAATCGTGCGTGCACCAACGCGCTGTCACCCCATTTAGACAACAGTATTTTTTACACTGGATAACAAGTTTCAGAGAGGCACTCAAATTTTCCAGTCATTATGCAGCTAAATGTTAGCGGATGGAATGACGGGTACCTTCTGACCCGGATATATGCCAGGCTGTGTGAACCTTTCAAATTATTTAATCTAAACAGTCACGTATAGATTGAATGTGCAGATCACGCTAGCTATCACACGCGCACTTACACACGTGCATGGCAACAGACTAGAAGGTCCCAGCGTAGTTGTTTCAAATATATCGACGCAGGTTATGGGCTTATTGATATCAGTAGTAATTCAAAAATATCGAGGATAAAGTATCACTTGTACGAATTGAATTTTCGAAAATTTCGAAATCGCATAATGAAGTGGGCGAGGTGTTATTTCATTTCAGAGCAAAATGTCACTTAAAAGTATAATTTTTCATGATAGAATCTCGTATATGGCACAAGACCACTAATTCATTTCCCATAGGCCACCACAGTAGCGTTGAGCTCGATTTTCCTATTTTAAAACATTCAGCGGCACGAATCCTCTTAACAG
>LD347764.1:93127-121321 GCA_001465055.1 Ptychodera flava
GGTGCCACTACCCTCATCATCATAACCTAACTGTTGGAAACGGAATGTAAGACACCGACTTTGTCAAAATGTCGGCGGGTAATAAGCTGTTACCCGCTTTCATATAAACATTGTCTGTGTATGGATGTGACCTCGTTAAATAAACGCTCCAGGTGTATGTATACGAGTGACCTTGTTAAGGAAGCTGCGGTTGTTTGGCAGCTATTCAATCAAAGACTATTTGTGTGCCGCGATCAAGTGAGTGAGGAGAATGTGCTTGCTGTAGGAATGATAATAAGCTATACCGTTTTAAGAAAAAACAAATAACGTAATGAAGGAAGCGACCAATGAACGTTTCATTTAAATTGCATCTGCAACTGACAACACAGCTAGAGAAGCAAGAAACTGTAGCCGTATCAAATCCAACCCTGCGACCCTGATGATGCAAAGTCTGTCATGATGTGACAAGCCTTGAACATAAACATTAGACGTGTGACATCCACCCTCCGGCAGTAACTCGATACCATCTGAGTAGTAATGACATGATGCGAGTCTTGGCGACGTCTTTGTCATTTGAGACACCGTTAATCATCGGCTCCGGCAAACACTGCGCACTGCATGTCGAACAGGTCTCTGTAAACAAACTTTAACCGGCATCTACATCAAGGTCCTTTGATACTTCGCGTTAGTGATGGTGTAAGTATTCGTACTCAGACAAATACAAATGTTTCACGCGTCATGAGAGTGAAAAACTACTAGGGGAAGTAGGTACTACATATAAGTACGGTGAATGCAGCAAACACGTTTTCGCATTTGCATGGTTCTATAGTACAGTTACTCACCAGACACTTCGCATAACCCTATATCCTTAAACCCCAGACCAACTATGTTCAGACTGCAAATGTCAATGGGCTAAACATCCTTATACCATTCAAGGGACTCTGGTTAGCTGATTGCGTTCGAGAACAGTAACCCATCGAAATTTACCTACCGAACGCTAACCCTAACAATGCCCCAACCCAAGTCCAAAGCGGCAGTTGAGAAATACCCCTGTGGTATCATGTTCAGGGGTTACAGTTCGGATACTCATTTGAACAACACATTAAGTAAAATTCCTATCACTCGTATGTAGTTTGCCAGCTTCAAGGTAATGCAGGTTGCAATATTAAACAGTAATTACATATAACCATCAATAACATAATGTAGCTATTAAAATTAGGTTTTTAATAAATACCGAAATGAATCCCACGATAAGTGCGTATAACAATTCTAGCCACTGACAAAGAAGACAAAGTCATTCTGATTTTGCCATTGGCTTGTGACAGAACGTTTTGCAGCATTTAAACAAAATCAAAACTGTGTAGAATACAACCGAAGTTATATATCTGCATTACCTTGCGTGGCCTGGAGAGAAGACTTTGAGAAAGTATTCAAATCAGATAGAAAATTATGGCAATCATTGTCTACTGAACAACAATTCCCTCACCTGTGTTTTCGAAATCTCATGTTGAAGAAGAGAAACATGAAGGCCAGCATTATGCCAATGTAGCTGAAACAACCCATGATGACGTAGAGGATAAACGATACACCATGAGGTATACGGTTGACGATACGCTGGTCCAATGGCGGCAATCCATCTACATTGTGCAAATGAATAATGAACATACCGAATGACGTCACAAAGGGGCAATAAACCAGATATATCACGGAGGAGGCAAAAAAAAAAACCATTCTACGCATGTTAAAGGGATACAGTCGTCGGAACTGCGCTCAAAGGTCGTATGGGACCCATACGACCAATGTGAACAGTGTATTCGAGGTACGATGGTGATTGATGAAAATTAAAACATGTCTGTCATAATCTACATCGTATAATTCAAATGTTGCAGCTATGATGATGAGGTGCATCAAGATATCGTGCATGAAATACAATGTTTGTAAACAAGAAACTCGTACAGGCGCAGCTCCGACGACGGTTTCCCTTTAATATAAACAGGCTAGAACACCAACTGATGCCATTGAATACAACAGTTGCTAATGCACATAGCATGATAAAGCTAAAAGTGAAGAATAAGAACGAAGTGGGCAGGATCAAAGTCTCACAATAAGATTGTCGTCGGATGATCTTCAACTGTTTGCAGTTTTTAATCACAAAAGTTGTATGTTCACAAAGTTATGTAATTAGTTTTTTACTCTTTGTAAGTCGTCGGTAACGATGTTCATCGTATGTTTACAAAATGTTTCTCTGTTGGTGACTTAAAAAATGGAGTCTAAATTGGAAAGATCTGACACATATTTGGACTGGATAAATGCTCATCTACTTCGAAGGCCTGTGACTGGCATTGATGTTTGTGACCGACATTGATGTTGATGAACATGTTTAAAAGTTCAAAATGTAATGAGACTTGTACTCTACTTTCACACATTGTGTGGAACTTTAATTTGAAATCAACAGCAAAATTGAAGTGTCTGCAAATTTTTACCTCAAAAAGAGCTATAAGGTAATATGAAATATAAAGCATGTGATGAACAAATGCTGGTCAAAAGTAAATGCATGCAATGGTATCCACCTGCCCAGTAGATTGTATCCGTATCCAGAAATGTGGCGTCGATGTAAGCGTGGTATTCACCGATTTTGTATATCACTCCATCTGAAACGAAGATATAACTAAATAAGGAATACTTTCTTAGATGTAATCCACTGACACATATTTTCTTTCTGAAATGATAGGCTTTCAAAGCTTACCTATCTATGAAATTATTTTTCTGGGACGCATCAAAACCCGAGGCGCCATTACTTCTCCACTGCTGTATTTCCATACCTGTATGTTTGCTATCATATCGATTTCTAGGGAGTGATGCAAATTTCCTTGCGCCATTTAATGAAACTACTGATTAAAATGAGAGATCACAGCTTTTATGAAAACACACGATTGTCTCAACGATATTTTGTCTTTGTTTTTTTTTCAGAAATATACATTCCATACACTGTGTAACACTGACGTCAGTACTCTTTGAAATAGTGTCTATTTGCAAGACATTACTATGTATTGAAATAACACATTCATACACAAAACACTTCAAAATCGTTTAGAATGTAATCATATTCACGCAAAGATAATATTCTAAAAAGGTGGTATCATTTTATCTCGACGAGATAAGCCTTAAATAGGAATCAATTGCATAAATTAGTACAGTCTTACAAACAACAATCTAATTAAACAAAAACGTAATACGCTTCATCCAGCTGAAACCCCGAAGAATTCGAATATTTAAAATGATACTGTTTGGTATACTGTGTTTAATCGAGAGATAAATATTACATCGATACGACATCAATGAATGTACATTCATAAAATTCTAATATCGTTATATTGGCGTTGTAAAATTTAAAAAAAATACGAGCATCATGATATAAAATGTAAACGCAGATAAAAAGCAAAATGCAATAAGTGTGCCTCATGATTTGAAGGCAGGTGTCTCTTACCCTGGAATTGCTCATACATTATCGTTCCAAGTCTGTCACCATCTTTGAACCTTACCGGGCCCTGAAAGAGATTTATGCCAAGGTGAATAATGTCCTAATTGATTAACTCAGACGTCGGAGAAGACGGTGATTGCCTTCGGTCGAGTAGATTGCATGAATTTTGAATGTAAAGTACCGATGGAGAAGAGGTAGAGTCGAATAATGAATGGAAATAGCCATATAAATGATTAACAAGAGAAGAAATGGAGATACATTGTGGAGACGCACTGTGGATAATTATGTGTGATTGATTACGAATAATAAGGTGCGTACCTCTTGGGTAAAATCTAGAGGGGCTATTTTCCCTATCTCAGGACAAATAATCAAGCCATTGCCATATACGGGTTTACCTGTCGGGAATGGCACTCTATATAAGCAGCAAAGTGATTGTTCACACAGGACAATCAGCAAACAATTCATCATATGAAGGCACAAATCACCTGAATGCCCAAGTAAACTAAAAATATTACCGGTTTACTGATATATATCACACAATTTCAGCATGAAATCCCTCCATATCATAAGTGCGACGTATTACGAGAAACACAATAGTTAAAATTATCTTTTAAACAGTGTCGGATCTATCATGAGCCTATTACAGAGGAGGAAGCTTGCCACGTTGGAGACTGCTAAAGTAGTCTGCTTGGTTAATGCCATAGTGAAATAAAGACAGAGTTGATTGGAAAGATCTATCTTTGACGATGGCATTTTCATCGCTGAAAAAGAGTGACTCCGGCACTCTTGCCTTTATCTATTGTGTCACGCGTCCCGCATATTCCACGGATCGAGGCATTGAGACAAATAAATAGAAGAAAATTGACATTTTTCGCATGAAAAGTTGTCAGTTGATTTGGTTCATCAATCGTCGATCGGTTAAGTCTATTTTGACATATTTAAAGGCAAAGGAAACGCAAATGCACTAAGAAACAGAAAACAACATTAGGTCACGCGTTTTAAGGAACTTTCAAGTGCGTGTATGTGTGTTTGTCTGTGTGTTTGAATTTGTTTGTCTATCCATGCAAAGTTGCCCGAAATCACAACATCTTTGTTTGCCTGTCTGTCCGTCCATCTGACGTCGCCTCGCAAAGTGGGTGCGCATACATGTTTCTAGTTTCTCAGAAACACCTTCATCCGTGAAACCATGAAAATGGGTACTCTACTCATAAACCTACGTCTGAAGAGGTTGAAATACTTGTAACCTCTTAGGGTTACATGTATGACAATAACGATATCCTAGACCGTGTGAACATGAGTCTTTTTCCTGTCTGATTTTCATCCAGGTTTTTGCAAGAGTGTATTTTTAAGACACCATAAACATCCCACTATGTTATCTTTAAGTTCTTCGGGTACGATCATGGGTACCCGTAGTCCGGGATCTGTCTGGCTCTTGATCTGGTTTCGCGATCTCGCCGTATCTTTTGTGTCGTTTGTAACTATTGACAGTACAAAATATCTACCGAATATGAGAGCCTGTTCTGGCAGGCAAGGTAATGTTTTGTCACCAACTCGTGATGCAAAAACACCGTACCACTCGGCGTCGATATAATCAAAGTATGTGTTACTTACGGTCACTCCTATGAAATCTGTTTCATTCATTGCTTCCATAATCATTGTAAATACTTCTTCATTTCCATAATCAAATTCAACCAGCGCTGATTTATTGCTTCCTAATTGTCTCAGCACGCTATCTAAAGCCAATGCTACGGCCCAAACACCATCGTAGGCATAACCATGCAACTTTGTATAGTTTTCGCCTTTCAATCGGTCGTACTCTTCCTCGTAGCGGGAAGCTGTCTAGAAATTAAGACATACAAATACTTCAATTCAACTGTCAGCAGGTATCTCTTAGTTACTGTCCATTAAATTTACTTTTTAAAGACAAGTACTCGCTGTGGACCCAGGACCCACGGGATGATTGATCTGATCTCAGTATTCGGATAATCGTTACGGATAAGACTATGTACGTTTCACTAGCGTATGTGCTTCGGAGGATTTTTTTTAACTAAAACAATAGATGTGGTATACTTTCAAATCCCTACATTCATTAAGACCGGCAAACACCAAGGTAGACAAATTTAATTAAATATTGGGAAAATAAGTTAAGTCCAGATCAAAACTTTTCACAATCGTTAGTAATTGAAATGTTCCTGTTGTGCCAACCTTTGGCTAGACTGACCAAAATACAAGATCAGTACCGCAAACATTCGTAAAGAAAGCTGATTTGTACAAATTCAATATCAAAATGTAACTAGTCACTTAATTACTTCATTAAGTATCAGACTTTTCGATGAAATAACTATGCATCAATAACTAAACCAGGATGAAGAGGTTTTATAATTCAACATTCATCTAATAAGCCTTCCGTTATATTTCATCGTCCTCAGATATACCGACTTCGGACTTACCAAACCCGAAACTGTGTCTTCGTTACTCGTACTCAGAGGTAAAATATCTGTTGTAAGATAACCTTGAATAGCTTTCAGGAAATCGTCCATTCTGCAGAAGTCAGGAATCTCGGTGTTATTCCACCAATTTTCAGGATACCCTCCGGAAAGGATCCAGACATATTTATTACCGACTAGATCTTTTCTATGAGCCTGAAGAAAGTTATCGGAAGAAAAGATGTAAAGATTTTTTTTCTGAAATATTAGAAGAATGAGATGTAATATTGATATCACAAACAGATGATAGTTTGTGCAAGAATTGCCTCAATTTTTCGTCAGTGGTGGTAAATCATACTGTGTGTTTCGATTGGCGAGCACAAAATTTTTGATGGTCAATGGAGGGACGAACGATAATGACGATTCATACATACCCAACAAAACACTTTTCCAGCTATAGCTTCTTCGAAATAACCAATAATGATTCTTGCCCCGGAATCCTGTTCGAAAGGAAAACTTTTAAGTGTTTGGGGTGATAATTATATTACCTTCGCAGAGTAACAGCATGACTAAGAGAGATGTCGAGAATTTCCCAAAGTTTGCCGACGAAGAAACATCGCTTGTTGCTTTCCTTCTTGTTGCGATGGCCTTTCCAAACCTACTATTATACACAATATCACACTACATTTTCATAAAATTCGTTTTCAGTTAACTCTCCAAAGAAAGGTCTAAAGTTTGTGTGTTGGCGCGTCAGAGCCAGGGACGAGATCATCCAACATCATTACAACTTTTAATTTAAAACTAATTGTTGCTCTAGTCGCATTTATTGTCAAGTACTTCATCCTAACTAAGTACAATAACAAATGCGGTTAATTACTCCGCCGAAGTCATATTAAGAGTGTTCATAACAAGATTCACTAATTACGCCGTACCTACAGTAACTGTGATCCACATTTACTGTCCAAATGTTGGAAATACACGCTTTATTTCTTACAGACTTAATTAGTAGAGCAACAATATTCAGATTAATTTTATTGCGCTCCTTTAAAGTCGCTAATAAAAACACTCAGAGCTATAACATCAAGGAATTGATACTAGTAATTACAGATTCTTTGTCTATTCCTCATAGATTTATATCATTCTGATGTTTATATCACCCATCCTGCCTTTCCAGCAATACATGTTTATCACACTCCTAATGGGTATCTTTTTATGTTGAAACAGGTGTCAACAAAGACATACAGTGTTTTGGGTCTTATGCAGGACAAAACTTCACGACATTATTAGTTTCTTAACTAAGCACAATATTTAGTCCACTTTTGGTCAGAGTGAGATAATTATAAGAACTGCAATTCGATATAACAGATAACATTCGCTGAATTCAAACCTGTCCACTTCTACAAGAAAATCCCATCCTCTGAGCTCCTTTCTGGACTATTCACTTTTTAACTCCTGACTTTTATCTCCCTGTCAATGATGTCTCCACATTAAGTCGTCTGATCTCTGTAAACTTTGCAGTCATTACTGTCAAAAGAGATTCGCTTTGCGTCCCATTCCTCGGTATCTCCCTTTTCAATTACTTCGCTGAAGTAATTACGAGAGTCTACATGTTTAAGTAACCATACTAAATCCCACGGGTATTTTAATAACGCGTAATCAAGGCTCTTAAGCTATATATCCTTTAGTGGCTGGTTAGGTAGTCTTTGAAACCAGTTTGTACATATCATTACAGCGGCAACCTCAAAGAGACCTTTTATCGGCAACATGCATTTAAATATATGTAATATCTTGAAGCGAGACTAGCAGTTATGACGAAATGCGCACAAAGGGTGTGGCGTTACTGAAAACGACTTACACCTTAATGTTGCGTTTTGTAGCATTAAAACGTTACGACCGAACAAAATTACACATTCAAAATTGTTTACTCTAAGGTTAAAGACGACGTATTTGTACGGTAGTGTTAGACGATTCAGTACATTTGCACAAAGAAATGTGATTAACCGTGTTCATATTTGTGATTGTTCTTAAAAATGTCCAAAAGACTCGTAAAAAAAACAACTTGTTTTGAAAACTGTATGCAAAGAGTGGCGCCATCCAGTTTGATTTCAAGATAAAACGGCAAGATTGTTTTTGTTTTTAGAAAAGAAAATGTGAAAAAGATGCTGACTCAACAGTTTTTCCAAGGCCTTTTAATAAAAACAACATTGTTAATATTCATACTTGGTGAGTAGCCGACTTGTTTTTTCGTATATCTGAAATTATTCGCAGCAGAACATTTGAGAAATCTAAGCTTAAAGTAAACAACAAGGCTTAGGTCCTAATTCATTTACATGAAAGTATTTTCAGATTATATAAACAAAGTGAATGATATATTTCTATACGATTAATTTCAAAACGTAAGACGAGAACACCTCATTCCCATTTCTTGTCGTTTCACTATTACCTATAACACGGTCAATTTCAAAGACAAGATAATACTCTCGGGTTGATGTAGTCACCCACCTTAACGTCTTGGACAGCGTTCTCGGGGTCTTCAGCGAAACTTGCAACTTTGACGAGTTCCTTGTCAGCTGTTTCCAAGAGACTCGACATCTTGTTATGAGCCTGTGGAAGTAATTGGAAAAGACAAGTCGAATTGAAAACCACTGCGACCAATTGCGTTACACTACGTCGTATGGCGAACATTTGGCCGTTTTATCTGATTACCAACGCCCCCGTGCAATCGTAGCCTTATTTCTCCGAGAAATAAAGAACGTTATTTTCCAAGAAATAAAGACAAGGATGTAAGTATTAGGGTATGCTGTTGTTCAATTTGGGCACCTTTTATGCTATAATTAAGTAAAATGATTTACCTCAAACTTTTTTTTTTCAACAACCATTTCGCTGTATATATAGGATGAGTGTCGAATATAACTTATAGGTACTTATACCCTGGTTTCGAGTTTGTTAGACAGAGCATTTGAAACTAAAATATTATTTCTTCACAAGTTCTGTCAATGTACCGGTGGACGTATTTCGTTCTTGACTATTAACATGTTTAACATATGCTTTGCAAGCCCATTGACTTCTCAATATACTTAAATAAAAAAGAAAAAGCATTGTCAGCATAAGGATATCTTTGTCCCTTTCATTTTGCATTCAGGATATCAGTGTTACTCTTATTGTGTACTTAATAAAATATATTTCATCGACTATGTTGTGACTTTGAAATTAATGTCTCGGGTCTTTGCAAGTTTCGATTTCAAAATGAAAGAAAGACAGCAATGACGAAAAGCCTTTGATCTCAATTAAAATGACTTTCTTGAGAAACTAAAGAACGTACGCATTGGTGATTGCATAATTGTGGAATAATCTGAAGTTTGCGTGTGTTCTTTTTTGAATAACTGATTGTGATACCCAGGCAAGGAAATTAATCTTTTTTGATTTGTCAATCGATTGAAAAATTCAAGTGCGTAATATTTATTGGAGATGGTTGATCTTTTCACGTTGGTAAATAGTCATGCGTAAAACTTTAGTTTAGATATAAATAGATATCTGAAATACTGAAGACATCGATGAGAGTAGACAGAAAACAACGGTACTGAACTGTGATCGAGCCAGAAAAAAACTGTAAATCAAACTGTAGGCAAGCAAGAACGCACTTAACGGTTGGAACCAAAGGCACTGTGCATATCAACAAATGAATGAGTCATGAAAACATCAGGAGGCTTGGCAGATACAGATATTGCAAACGGAAACAAAGATACGTTCGGTGTTGACGAGATCGTCAATCTTCCGACGAGAAGCAATAAAGAATATTCATGAAATCATCCTAGGATTTACCCTTGTGAGTAATTTGTTCGTTTCTCCGGGAAAGCATTAATCCAGGCATGCGTATTCAAGATTCTAATCCTGCTTCTCGTTCAGTCGATGAGATCACGTCATAGAAAAGTGACGGTCTACCCAGTAACTGATATTATGACGACATGTAGCAAATAGAAATAACATGCCTTGCAAGCGATGATAACGTGTTGAGCAACTGAGGGTGCCATGTCTAGTAGCAGACTATATCATACATGGCAAGTGGTAATACCACGCCACGAAACCGATGACACCATACCCGACGATTGATGATGTCATACCTAACGACATAAGAACCTGAAAAATGATGAAATTATACCTCTCTACAGATGGTATTCCATCAGAAAAGTTATAACCTCAAAATTTGAAACCAATGATATCACATGTTCCAAGTACACACTTTTTATACTGTTGACCTAAGTTACCGAATCAATCAGCAACAATCCAGCTACTTCCACATCTCCGCAAAGTTTCAGGGATAATTAAATGATCACAGTCGATAGACATGCGTGGTGAATCTGTCAACCGCCCTATAGTTCATAGCAGCTAACTACCAGTTTGACCGCGGATTGAAAAGAAATTTCATTGAAAACTTTTACAGCTATTCACAACAAGACTCTTGCACTCATAAGAGATCCACATCAGCCACACATGCCCACTCATGCTTTACTTGTACATTCATCCTCTAAGTACATCATCTAAAGTGGCCGTCCCTTTTCACATGTTGATTCTAATCTGCAAGCTAGGAAGTCGAAACCTTCTATTTTGAAGAAAATTCCAAACCCATCTGTCACCAGACCACAGTGTAAATAGCCATCAAGCGTTATAGAGAAATTAATTAGTTCCAGATTTAGCGTCATATTAACTTTTACTTATTGATTAATTGATAACCCCGCTGACAATATGATAACCTAAGGAAATTATTGACTTAAGTGAAACATGCAACGTATACTCACAATGGAAAAATTTGGTGTGTCTTGATGGATTGTAGCAACACGTGTCCAGTTGAAATGATCAAGTAACTTCAGCTTTGCGGGATTGAAGTCGGCTTCTGATGGGACTGTGCGGAAAAATGTTGGGTACTTCTCCCTCTCTGATAAAAATGGTTCCGTATTTGCATACGACATCTTAATAGGAAACAAGCGAGGATTAGAATAATGTTTCAGGGACACATAGATCACTTGGTATGTTAAAATCACTAGAAATTGTCCATAAAAGCTGTGTGCATACACAGTAGAATAAATTTGTTGCGAAATATGCTTCGTCTTGTTACGAACATTGATATTCGATGTCTTCGTTCCTGTACACATATATAACAGTAAAAAGCTGGATATTTTCTAATCAGACAGTAATATTACTTAAGCAGCCTTTGACCTCACAGAGTACCGAGTATCTTACCTGTATTAACTTCCATGACATTACAGCTTCCGCTAGTGGAGCAGTGACGTTGGAACAGATGCCCCCAAACAACATCAGCTTAGGTGGTCCTTGATCGATCGCTTCAAAGAATGCCTTCGTCCCTTCTGCCATTTCACACTGTAGACGAAAGAAATTAAAACTTAAGTCGACCCTATAAGAGACTTTTGGTTATCAAAATGTAACCGATCGAGCGCTGAAAGCTTTGATATGACTCATTCTCTCTGTAGAGTATTGTAATGACAAAATACTAAAATGAGGTTCGGTTACTTCCTATACGTAATGAACTAGTATTGGTCAGGTGTCATTGCATATTGAGTTTATCTTCTAAATCGACCCATTGCATTTCATATTAAATCCACGTGATGTCGCCAGTTTCCGTCACTGGAGAGAAATTCAAGCACCATGTTCCCTGTTCCCTCTTCTTTTACGGATGCACTGAAACTTTCATTCCGTAAGTATCCTGTTAGTAATGTCACCATAGAACTTCGATGCGAATATTTCAATACTTCGTCCTTCATCAAACACTTAACTTTGCAGATTGAAGTTTTATAATTTGCAAAATGCGCAAAAACTGTTAAGAATTGATTTTGCTTTAATGTCGAAAGTTAAAGTGTTAAACATTTCTTCTCCTTCTTCTTCTTCTAGTTCTTCTTCTTCTTCTTCTTCGTCGTCATCATCATCATCATCATCATCATCATCATCATCATCATCTATTTTGATGAAGGCATATCAAGTGCAAGCCATTAGTACATGCAATATTCTTAGGACATATAGACAAAATTACCGATGCACAAAAGTTTATTAGCTTATTTATTCTGCTTTAAAGTAATAGGATACATGAAGGCTGCATTCACAAATAATAGGAAGGGGGCGACTGGAAGAATTGCGATTAAAATCTCAATTCTTATTAGATTCCCCCCCCCCCGCACCCTAAAAGACCATTTCAGTCTCACCCCTCTATATGATAAAAAATGTTCAAATATCCCTCCACTATTATATGGCCAAATATTAAGCCAAGAAATTAAACTAAAATTTTGTTATCTTTTTACAATTTTTACTCTTTGTATCATCTTCAATCCCTTGGTTTACACCCTATTAAGTTGAAATATTCAATGTTCAGCTTGCCAACACAGCCTGTGTATGTGTACTGACAACTGAATTTCAGGCCGGACTCGTATTCTGTAATCAAGAATACTATATACATATACAGGGCTTTGTTAACAAGTTGAATATGGTGTGTTTCAGCATACTGTAAGGCGGGAGGCTTTGCAGTTGATATTGAATAGAATTTTAAATAACATTATCAATATTTGCAACTTCTGTCCCCTAATAAGGTCTACTTGTTTTTCTTATGAGAATGCGATGGCATTCCTACTATTTTAGATTTTTTTTGAAACAAAAGTCAAGAAATGCATAAAATGATTCCAGAAGTTTTTAAATTTGTTATTGAATTATCTACTATACGGTCGAATCTGACAATGTAAAAACAGAGCATTATATGTTTTCAGATCGCACCCTATACCCAGTACAAACTGTTCAAATCCTCCTCTGCTACCCCCGTACCTTTAAAATCCCCCTTGAATTTCTCCAGCCCCCAACCACCCACCCATTATTTTTGAATGCAGCCTAAGAGGTCGGTGAAACAATTGAGGCATGCTGTTTTTACTCATGTAATTCGAGGATTTTACATTTAGGTTCATTTCTTTGGTCTTTATCTCGCAATGTATATTGCCCGTAACAAATCATTTACCTTGAAAACGAGGTCTGAACAGTGCGTCACAATTGTCTGGATGTGGATGTTTTATTTCAGGGCCTTGCAAATATTGAGTATTGAAGTTAGTGTTGGTTGTTCCCTCACAATTTTGAATGACAACTGTAAGTTTGACCTGTGTCAGTTTAAGTAGTTAGTTGATCTTAATAGTGTATAGCACATCTTCTATTTTGAGCATAAGGATGGGAGACGCTTTTAAGGCACGGTAATGTAAGACTTCAGATGACACTTTCAAAACCATTTTTTGCCTACGTGTTTGCCAGTTTATTGTAACTGGCGCAGTGTTATCAGGTCGCCATTTCATTTCAGTTATTGACTTACTGTGTGTCGTTCTTGCTGGTGCGGATTTTGAAGGACTTATAAAATGGAGATAGCTGAAAAGATGTATATCATATGCTTTATTCGTCGTGGTAGCCATGGCAATACAGACGTCACTCCGCGTCTCCAAGATCTTGCTTTCGAAATTCGGTTTGGGCCCAGATTTTATGTTTGATTTTAAGATTAGCTTACGTATCGTTATTCATCGCTCTTAATGGCCACTTATATACATTTATACATAAACATCCCATTCATTCTATTTAAAAATCAATACTTAGAAAGCTATTTTTGATCATTGTAATTTATCAATTCTCTTAAAACAACATATGAATCATTACCTTGATTAAGTTATGGAGCTAAGACTTTAATGGAGGACATCTAAGAAAGTCAGAATAATTCGCCTGATAATAGGAAGTGCGGGCACAAGCTATCTAACCATAAGACAGATAAAACGACTTAAACCTTGATTTGCCAGATGTATAACAAAGTCTATTCCTGGCATTTATCCAACAAATGTGTGTACGACATGGCTGGCTAACTGATATTTTCTATAGAGAGGAGTGGGTTCTTGTCTCGCATGGAGCCCATGCATACTTCTATCCAAACGATTGGCAGAAGAAGGCGCAAACTGACCTCTACGAATTGAAATGATTGTAAGAGTACCGCAAAGATGAGGTGCCATTCCTCAGAGTGTGGGCTAAAAGCAAAGACGTATCGATGCATTTAAAATTCGTGATCACTTTAAGTTCAAATTATACAGTCTCATCTTGGATGAACACGTTACAGGAGACTGGATTGATGTCACATGAAAAGTATCACCTTTGTCGATATTTAAGTTACTCAATCACCGCAACTTTTAATACATCCAAATAGTGAAAAAGGTTGACGACGATAGTTTTTCATAGAGTGTCGGTAACGCTCGAGAGTAATGGCAGTACACCTGTTTTGCATGGCCATCCTGGTGAAAATCAGTGAATGGCTACTGTGAATAATGATCACATTCCTTCAACACGGAGACAATAAACACTGTTCCTCTGAAGTTTGGAGTTGTAATGTTTTTCTCCCTAGACTTAAGTCATGGTGCTAATGCTTTATGTAGACCCATCGATCCTACATCACACCTCCCTAAGGCAATAAAAGTCTGCATTTTCAGTATTATGAGTCATACTTCTGAACTCTACCCAGTCATGCAAGGAAAAATCAAGCATCTGCCTTTATCGTCTTCATTTGGACTGACAAATTGTCTTCGCGACACAAATTACGATGGAGCAAGGTGAGATCGAGAATGAAAATACTCTCTCTACAAAGATTTCATATATGTTTTGAACTCACCACGCCAAGAGCCCATGGCTTGAAATATCATATTAGTATGGTTTCAGAATATTGACTACATATTGCTTAACTCATTCGAAAGAAAAAATCACAAGATCATTCAGTAATTCGTATTCACAAAGCGTGCAATATTCCAGGAAGAAAATGTAAATGAGGTCGCATATTGGCATATTTCAAAGATCTCGGTATACGTCACGTTCCACAGCACAAGTAACGCCGGTATTAAAATTCTACCCAGATAATAGTGGTTGCATTGTCGTTTGCCTGATGGCCAAATTGCTACCCAATCGGTGAGATGAGGAAACAATTTGACGATTTGGGTCGCCATGCTCGAATAAATGTCTTGTCGTCATTTTACAAAACTACCAGTACAAAGTTACTGTTTTGGTTCGAAGTTCTCTTGGGAGCCTCTTAAAGCAACATAATCTTTTATGCGGAAATTTGTCACTCGGTTTTGGGAAAATGAACTATTAGGAATTATTGTTTAAATACATGTAGCATTCACTTTTTCTGGTCAAAAGGTAACAGTTTACATTTCTTATCGGTTGATACTTCCTGTTCTTTCTGTGTTTCTTCTGTTTGTCGTCGACGTTCAAAATGAAAGATTGACAAAGCAGAATCCTTCTTTTAATCACCACCATATGAAATATTCTTCGATCGTCCATCGTTTCCCGTCAGCCACTTGTAATAAATCGAAAGATCAAACACACACCTTGCATAATTGATGAATAAACAAATAGTATATACGTAAGAATCCTAGAAGTACTTCAGTTAAAGATTTCATCATATATTTTAGTTATTCATGTAAATACGAACATCTACAAAGGTAGTAACTGCTGAACCGAAGAAGATAAGTTTGTCACAGATGAGTACAATATTTCAGTAAATGACTCGATTGACTGTTTGATACATCACAACCTGTTTATAAGCTAGAATTTCTTCGGATTATAAGCAGAATAAGCACAGTATTGCTACAATTTAACTTGTGAAAAGACTTTTGTCATCTAAGTACAGTTTACCCCACTGCAACTGTCAATAATTGCCAACAAGTCGGTTCATCATGTAATATATTATTTCTTGTACGCTGACTTCTATTCTATTTACACTTAAAGGCAGGGCACATGTAGAAGGCCTCGCAGACAGACACTATGCGCACTGTGTAAAATTTGCATATGTTGCATGCTTTCTGTTTGGAGATCCCTACTCCTAGATTAGAATGACATGCACTATGTCGGCTACCGATGTAATAATGAATGTAAAATTTGGTGACACTTCTTGTCTAAGGGTAACAGGTACGACCTCTGCTTTCAAATACGGTGACAGCCAGCGATGGCTACATGGTCATAATATTAGGATCCACAACTGTGACAAAAACAACAAGCACGTCTTAAAGTAGCTTAACGCCCACAGAAGACAGTTTTTTGTTCGGTTCAAGGATGAACCAATGGGTTTTGGAGAGAATTGTTATAATAAAATCGAGTTTCGCGTGCAACGATTTGGAATATTTTGCAAATTGCTGACTTTTATTGATTTTTTTAACAGAGGATTGCAAATTTGCAGATTTAAGTCTTGTGAATCTTTTCTACTGGAAAGGTAAAAAGTTGTAATGGGTTTGCTCTGCATAGTTTCTAAATTCAACCACTGCTTCTAAAATACATAGATTGCTCCCTTACCCTTATCAGTTCGACTATTTCTGTGTGAGTTGAAGTGCTGATTAAACCTCTCACTTCACAGGAAATATAACAGACCACAAACCCAAGTCATTCAACGTCACGCTTATCCATCTACTCCCTTATTACAGGCCGTTTGCTTGTCTGAACATGTGACCAAGGACAAGTCAAAATAATCAAAATCATCCCACTTATGAACTGAAAGGAGTACCTTTTTTGATAATTGAATGTATTCCGTAGAAGGATTTCCGATGTTATCATTGCTGCTTACCTCAAATCGTTTCGTGAAACAGCTATTTTTGCTCTGAAAGCTTAAAATAAATACTTGTAATTTACTACATGATGTTGAAGACTGCTCCTAAATGTAATGCCGTTGAGCAAATTCTCCGGCCATTATTTCAAAGTGACCTTCCTGTTGTGTCAACAAGACGACCTTTCATGGGATTATTTCACTCTCTGCATCCCTGCCACTATATCGTCAATGTCTCACTTTCTCTTAAGAATGAATCCCCTTTCCTTAATGTTGCGTTTTCAGGAAGCATGTCAGAGGCGCTATTAGGAATGATACCCATTGTGCACTGATGGCGATGCGTAACGCATATCTCTTAATCCCGGGACGTTAGTTTAGCACTTGGGAACCATTTCCATCAGCGAACAGATAATAACGCATAGAAACTGGTCTTGTTGAATCACGTTAAAGAAACGCCGACAAATATTAAATGTGCAAAGTAATTTTTGTTCAGCAATGTCGAAATATTCTTAAATATTATGATAACTCTTGAACTTTCCTGATATAAATTGAATCGCTGGGATTTCATAAATTGCTTATCTATAATCTGTGTTCCACAGCTAATACAATAATTCTTTTTGACGACCAATCCTTGCCTGCTGTCGCAGTGAGAGTGGATTAAATTTATGACTTGTGCAGTGACCGTTTTGATCTTAGAAAATTACGTTGTAATAGGACAGGAGAGTCGGCCATTCCCTTGTTGCTGGATTTTTTTCGAATTGGAGTTCACGACATTAACCGTTGCTATATCCGTTCTACGGAAAAGCTGGCGATTTACGCATTCAAGCGGTCACTTTGTCCAGAAAGTGTCTGAAAGGGTACTCTTGTTTTGGAATATATGTCGTTTGGATCCATTGCAAAAAAATTAAACAAACAAACAAACAAACAAACCCAAAAACAAAAAAACAAAAAAAACAAAAGCAAACAAAAAACAAACCAAACCCTCCCCAAAAAACTAAACTAATGAGTCCAAATGACTTAGTTGGGGCAGTGTATTGCACACACTTTGAAAACTGTACAACGATAAGGCCATGGCCACAGACACGTTAAAACACACGTTACGTGGCTAGTCGGTAACATTGTGGAGAGGGTTATAAAATTACCCGATACAAATGGCGGGTGTGACAATGAGGTAGTGGGTGTGCCACGTACCTTCTGAATGTTCTATCTAAAGTAAGACAGTTAACAAAAGAGAAAAAATGAATCAAAAGTTTAAATCATCTACCATCCCAAAGCACTTGCTTTAATTTCCAGATCTTCCGCTTGTGCCGTTCTCGGCTCCACTGAGACACTGTGACAGTATATTTTTACAACCATAGAAGACTATAAACAAATACATTTTTGTAATGCAACGCGAAGTACACATATCATTTCATTTGTTTTTCATTGTCACTTTCGATTATTTCAAGTCCAATCTGCCCGTTTCGTTATGAGTGTAAAGGGCGCATGCTCGTTAAAGTTCCAAAACAAATACGAATGAAATACTCATATATCTCTTGTGTAATTCTGAATCATCAATACTCAACCCTTTACTGAACGCGCATGGCAACTAACAATAAATCATATAAGTGTATTCATGCCTACGTCACTTTTAGCCGAGTGAAATGATCACTTCTGCTAGTGTACTTTGAAAAATATCTAAAATGTGCTATCCTGTATTTGAATGCCACAGAAAGTAACAAATTACATGTATACCCTAGTGATTAAAATTCGGAAGAAATGCTGACTACTTTGTCTTTTTTTTTCTAATCTTAGAAGAGAATTGATAGTTATAATTTAAGAAGGAAAATGTGAATATTTCATTCACTGTTTATATGTATATCTTAATCCTAAGCATATAACATCTGTCAAGCTTTAGTTGAATTTCTATTCATCTCTCAAGACGAGAATTGAACGGATTAAGATTATGATTGCAGCAAGAGCGAATCGCAAAGTCGCTTAGGCTCTTTGAGTGCGTCCTGTGTTAATCACCAATCGGTCCTCTAAAGACACAGTGTTACTAGCAACGATACGGCACGTCTACCAACGTCTGCCATAACATTGCAGCAGATACTTCGTCTTGGTTCAGTGTAACTCTATATTATTTATGCTACCTAAAATGTCTCAAAATCTGAGAGTAATCAACATTAATAACCACAATCGAGCATTGGGACATCGAGTATATATAAAATCGAGCGCAAAATTTGCAGTAATAGAATGGTTTACTTCTGACGGTACATCATGACGAGAAGTTCCGTAAAAGACGGTAGGTCTCACCGTATTTAACAGCAAGACTGGTGACAATGGCAGTCGACAAAAGTGTGTATAGCAAACACAAATGTGTGAAAAGATGAGGCAGTAAATGCATGTCATGAAAAGTGTCGATGGTAAATGCACTGGTTGTGTAGACCGCCCCTCCCTCCGCATGGCTTTCTCGGCAGCAGTTTCCGGCTGGCCAACGCGTCCGCTGCAGTATATTCCTTCAATTTACTATGTTTTGATATTATATGCCCTCACTCTGGGAGCAATTCTAGGATTTGTAATGCACGGCTAGCTAACGCTCTGACATAGAACGGCGTTACGGAAGTCTTGTCGCTAATCTTTGAATGCTTGTGAGAAAAGTAAATTTCGAATGAGTGCACTGCAAATCTCCCCTCTGAAGGCGTGTGCCGCAAATGTACAAACGAGTAAAAAGCGAAAGTTAAACGGTCAACCCGTAAGGCGTAAGTGATAAAGATGCAAAGTTTGAAAGCTGTTACACTCTAAGAGCTCGACTAATACAAAACATGCATTTTTAAACGTGCACTTTTGAGAAACACACTCAAAGGTCGTGAATTGCAACAGCATAGCTCCTGAAGGCACGCGTTTATTTGACCTTCATGTGTTCAATGTACTGACTAATACACTTATGGTGTGCATTGAAAATACTTCGTTTGACTCACATCGCCGCCCCAAATCGCATGTTAATCTCAAGAAATTGTACGTGATTTTATCTTCGTAACCAATAGCAAATCATGAAACCAAAGAACAAATTCACATTATGATTTAACCAGTGTTTCATCAATTAATGATAATAGTATGATATTGTTTGTCATTAATATATGATAGGTGCATGTATCTTGTGTTTACAATTATATATTTTTTATTAAAAAACATTAAAACATGGAGTCGACACAGAAATTACTTTAAGTGCTTGAAGAATTTTATTTGGATCACAAGCTAAGATGTTATCGGTACTGCCTATACTATACATTATTCAACAAACATTGAAATTCAATCAAAGACCTTCGATAGAAAGCAAACAAGTCGGGAACAGAGTTTACTGTCAGAAAAGCTCTCTTCTTGCTTTTATCCAAGCATAACAATAAACTTATCTGATTCAATCTGATTCACGGTCATTTGAAAGATGTATTCACTGTACGATGTAATCCACCTTTGTATGAAAAAAATGTCTTTCACTTTTACCCTGTCCATGGTCAGTTGTATTTTTTGCTTTTGCCTGTTTTTATTACTTTTGACTGATCTGGTACAGGACTAGCAAAACAACGTGTGATAAGATCATTATAATATTATACATATTACTTAACCTCTTTTGAGCATAAATATTAATGTAAAAAGGTTTTAATGCGAAACTTTCTTTATTTAGGAATTTCTCAATTCAGTGGTATGTGCGCCAACAAAAGCATATTGTAGAAACCCACAGACTGGCGGAGAATGCGAACAGAGTGAACTACGCAAAAGTGCAACCATCACAATCAGAGAGATTTATGCATGCAGATCGTACAACCTGTGATTTACTGTTTGTCAGACTCATCATTTGGTAAACACCCGCGGAGGGTATTTTGCTCGTTCAAGGCTGAACAGGCCACATAACATATCCTTTAGAGCTGTGTTCAATTTATTATCTGGTTCTATGAGAAGCAATGGGCAGTCTTGCAAACAAACTGTTCCGTTGATGACACATTGGCTATAATTTGGTATTGGGCAGGATACAGGTTCATGGGTGGTGTTCATTACTCTTGCAATGCAATTTATATATAAAACAACATATTTATCATCGTCACCCGTGAGAGCATGTGAAACAGGCCTCCTCGTGAGTAAGTCGAATGACCCTGACCTCATATTGACCTTGTAAACGTAAATCAAGGGATTGGTATCAACTTTAATTCGCTCGGCAGCGCTAGCCATGATTTGTTTACAGCTGATAAGCGACAGTCAGAGAATAATAAGTCCTCATTATGTTGATTCGTTGCAGTGTCAGATTTGGAAAAAAGGAATAATATTGTGAACAGGAAAAACACTCCAGTGCTAACACAATTAAATGATATAATAGTACAGTAAAGCCTGCCTAAACTGAACCATTTAGGGACTGAGCAAATTGCTCGGTATGGAGAGGTATCTGGTTTATGGAGGTCTTTTTAACATAGAGTTCCATTGGAACAGGACTGGGAAGAACTTCAGTTTTGACAGGTTTCTTGTTTAGACAGGGTTCAGTTTAGACAGGTTTCACTGTAGGTAACAATGCCTGTCAAACATTTATAAAATGTCATGGCTTGACTATTGGATATCCAGATTGGGCTAGAAATATTTCAATATCATGATTGAAATTTTAACGCAGAGTCTCCAGGGAATCATGTCTTCAGTCCTCCAGTTTGCTGTTTTCCTTTAATGATCATGCTCTGATATATATATATATATATATATATATATATATATATATATATATATATATATATATATATATATATATACACGTCCACAAAATTGTATAGAGTATACAGGCAAGTTGCCAGGACAAGTCGTCAGGTATGACCACTCGCATGGCCGTATCGTACTTGAAAGGATATGACATCGTTCCGATCAAATTAAATTGGTAAGTGCACAGACAACAGAAATGGTATGTGTTACGTGTAAGGCAGAATTCACGGAGCCCAGAGCGGGAGGGGGGTGGGGGGTGGTTCCAACTCTTGAGTTGTACGGCACTTTCTGGTCAGCTGCTTGCGCAAAAAGACCACATATGGAGATGAAGTTGGAGACACGTATATAAAACACAAAATGGAAAGGTTAGACTGCAAACGCATATTACGAAAAGTACCGATGGTTAACTCATCGGCGTGTGCTTTCTTATTTAAATCACATGTAGGCAAGGCGATTTCCAGCTTTGCTTGTTCTCTGCCGTTCTCGTTAGCTGCTAGTCGCCTATGCATCTGAACTGATCCACTGCCATAGAAGTGGCCGACATGCGAAATTTCAACGCGATCTCCTCTAGCAGTCGTACGGGGTGATTAGTTCACACATTTAAATACATTTTTACGGGTCTACAGTCAACTTACACGGGTTGTATATATATGTACACAATACATTAAAAACAACACACATGGATGTATATGTGTGCAAAAGTGGCCAAGCATTCAAACGTATACACGTTAAACTGCAACATGCACAAAAAATTCATACACACAAATATATGTACATACATACATACATACATACATACATACATACATACATACATACATACATACATACATACATACATACATACATACATACATACAGTTGTGCATATACACACATGCATATATTATGTATAACAAAGTGAATGAACGTTCACAAGTTGTTGTGACATATATGTATTGGACTACATCACACACTTGTATACAATAAATCGTGGGAGTCAAAATGCGTATGGGTATACAAAGACGAATACATATATATACAGTATAGACTAGTAGGACATATATACTGAGACACGGACCGTGACTGAGACGACTAACTGCTAGCGAGAACAACAACAAAACAAGTAAAGGTCGAAACGTAGCCATCTCTACATCAGATTTGGGCGTGTGATGCGTGGCTGATAAACGCAGTCACTTGGAATGCGCGTTACAGGAGAGTTACCGCAAATTTGTGGAATGCGTGTGAGAAACATAATGTTTAGAATGCGTTCTCACGAGCAAACGTGAATGGCAAATGTATAAACTTTAAAGCCACGAATGTAAAACGTTCAACCAGCAAAGATCAAGTTAAGTGATGACGGCGAACAGGTTGAAAGCTATTACACGGCAGGAGCTCAACCTGTAAGAAACAAAGCATGTTAAAGCGTAATTTGGAAAAGGCTCTCAAATTGGTTGCCGAATATCTCCAGAAGGCGTGCAATGCCTTGACTTGCGTATGTTGCGCTAAATATACCGTCCAATACCCAGGACTAGCTTTCCATGATGTGCATGGAAAATACTGAATAAAGTAGCACACAGATTTGCCTTTGTTATTAGGGAAAATTGTCTGTTTTAATCTTTGTACGTTCTGTCAGAAATTGAAATCGACAAATCAATTGATACTGCAATTTGGCTTGTGTTTCATTATTTATTGATAATAGCTTTCGAATAAGGACTGTGCCATAGCTGCTTTTTATTGTTTGATAGGCACACGAATCTACAAATATAGATTGAAAAAACATTGAAATGTAAAAATGGACATTTAAATTATTCAAAATGCTTGAAGTGTTTCATTTGGAGTAGATTAAGATACAATACATACTTTATATATCATGATTATTTATGGAAATTGAAATGCAATCAATGTGCTTGGACAGAACACAAATCAGACTAGAACACAGTTTATATTTATAATGGGTTCTTGCTTTAGTCAACACACGACATACTCTTGTCTCATGAATGGCCTTGTAAGACCTGTATTTACTTAATAATATCATCTGTCGTATCAAAATATTATTTCAGTATAATCTTCATTTTTTGTCATTTATTTGCTTTTATTGTTTCCGTTAGTGCTGCTTTGGAATGATGAAAGAAGACTAACAAAACAACTGGAAATGAAATCATAATACTGATATGCTTCTTGTCATACCTACTTAAAATTTATGAATATTCGGTCAAAAATATTCAACAAGCATTTGTCTTTATTGTAGTTACGCCTATGCTGTGCACGCTAATATACAAAATCACAGACTACCGCAGAATGAGAATAGGGCGAACCAAGCGATAGGCAACCATCACAATCAGAAAGATTTATGAATGCAGATCGTATATAGAACTAGTTGATTTACTGTTTTTTCAGCCTTGTCATTTGGAAAACGCTCATAGAGGGCATTAGGCTCGTTCAAGGCGGGGCAGATCGTAAAGTCATCGAAGGAAAAAAGTTATGAACATACTCATCGGACCGCTGTTCAATTTATCATGACCTTGTATTGTTTAAATAACAGTATATTCATTACCGTCACCTATGAGAGTTGTTCGAGCATGTACAATAGCCCTCCGCGTGGGTAAAAATAGATGACTTTGACCCCACAATGACCCCATAAACGTAAATCACTTCATTGATATATACTTAAAGTTACTCCGAGCCGACAACCCGGCTTTGATAAGTCTCTAAGCGACAATTATAGAACAATACGTTATCACCATTGCGGCTTCGTTGTGGCAAACTAGGAGAAAAGCGATGATGTTGTACCCTCCAGTTTTAACACAAAAAAATGATTTAATAATAGGTTAAATCGTCTATGAAATATTCATACAATGTCAGGGCTAGACCATTTGATATCTAGACAATGCTCGGAAGGTTGATATTGTGGTGCACATTTTAACAACTGTCTTAGGGGAATCTTTTCTTCATCACTCTAGTATTCCAATTCTTTCTTCTGCCAAACTGTGCCACAGTTTTCAAACGTGTGGTATGCAAACCTTGTTAAAATAAATCTTGCCGGCTCATCTCCTGTATCTAATGGTCGATCTATCACCGTTTACCATCACATATGACTAGATTGGTATGCTGGTGAAAGGTAACGGTTAGATTCATTCTGTATAGGGGTTTCAGATACTGTTTCGAGGAGGTCGAATTATTTCACCTTTATGAGGATTCAAAATATCAGTTCAGTCTCATTTGTTGTTGTAGAACATTGCTCTCTCAAGCGGCTGATCCATTTAGAAGTCTTTCCAGACATTTCATCACGAAAAAGATGGTCTACA
Source organism: Ptychodera flava (assembly GCA_001465055.1). NCBI lineage: Eukaryota > Metazoa > Hemichordata > Enteropneusta > Ptychoderidae > Ptychodera > Ptychodera flava. The sequence goes on from LD347764.1 coordinate 117,617, forward strand.
GAGGGCTTTGCTGTCTGAAGAAGCCTACATATTTTCTAATTATGTCCCATAAAGCTTCAACTAAACCCCATTTACGCGTAACCTTTCCCCGTCTGTAGTATATTTTGTCGTGCATGGAATACCTTATCGCAGTTGTTTGACAAGTTGACCCTTCCACGACCTTATCGAGTTTTAACGATTTGTTTGCAGAGTGTGGCCAGGCATTTATGTGGTCTTACTTGTTTATCGTTCGCAGTGCATTTACACGATTAAATGTGTTTATCATTGAAAGTGCGAGATAGACACACAGTCCATGAACGAAATACGCCATTTTTTTTACTTTCCACTGCGAAAGCTAAATATACACACGAGTCAAGTACATAGGTTGTCTCGTCGTTAATAATTCAGTTAACTTTAACAATGTCAATCACGTACGATTGGAATGCGTACTTTTCATCAACTGCACTTTGTTAAATAGAACGGCGTCCTGGTTGTTATGGACAGTAAAATCCTGAAAATACCACGCGACTACTGGCGATCCGAAGACAGAGTTATCTATACAGACTGGAGATCTCAGCAAAATCAAAACATGAAAATTGAGTTTTAGAGCAAATTCTCTTCAATGGTTCCATGATTGGGACCACGTCAAAACGCTCTACCATACGTCCGCGATGTTGTATCGAAGATAGGAACATGCTGCTTGCTATGGCCTCTCGGTACATTTCATGGATCACTTTTTCAAGAAAATAATAGGTGTATTATGGTACAATTTTATTAGAGGAATTTTTTTCGGATCCTAAAGTTTGACAGTGTACTTTTCAGGTAGTGAGCTCAGGTCTTATCTTGAAGCTTGTGGAATAAAAGTTTTCATCGTATATGAAAATCGAAAACTGATTTTCCCTCATAGACTTAAAACAAAGTATGAAAGTCATTTTGAATTTCAAATATCGGTAAATCGTAGGTAAATTGTGTCTCTAACTCAAAGTTTCGCACGATGGTTATGCAAATGAAAAGAGAACTCTAATTTTCAAAGTGATAACAGACCAGCCAATGATAATCATCGTGTTTTCTTAATTCCGTATATTATGGAAGACATGCTGCTTTAGTTGAAGAGATAACATTATCCAGAAATTGCAAAATACTATTTACAAGCTTTTGAAGTTTGCAGCCAACGTTTTAAATCGGTGGTTTCTTATTTGATGCATAGGATAGGTTCTTTATGAATGTGTACATATCCCGCGTGTTTGATAACAGAATTGGCGTACACATACTGTGTGTCGATGGCACACACTAGTAATCAAGTCTATTTGAGAGAATCTCTGAACACAGAACTACCCGGGCATGTGACGCCAACTCGTTTGAATAGAAGTGGCTTGTAACTTTCACCGGTATTGTACATTTTATCGTAGCCGGTCCGATCTGCACTGATCATCTCTGGCATTTACCTTATTCCCTCTCTCCGCTGGTGTACACTGCATCATTTAAACTTGAATTCTGAACTACGAGTAAACACACAAAGACGTGTTTACTTTTCGTTTGAGATTGTGTAAATATGTCTTCTTTATTTCGAGAAGTGATCATCAACGACCTTGTTAATATTAATACATTTTAATAATTGTTCCTGGCTTCGTTTAATTAATCAATTGAATGTTATTTGTTTTTGAATGTCAAGCGACTGTCTGATATTTGCATACTGGGTTGCCGCCGTGCGCATGTAGAAGAAGACGAATTGCTAAGTTACATTTTTAGCGCCATCCTGCTTGAGTTAATATCTTCCAAGCGAATCGACTACCCATTCCACTTACACCAAGCTACCGTCCAAAACGATCTAAATGTACCATTGTCACCATACGCTAATTAGACACATCATTTATGTACCCCTTCGCATTTAATCTTCCGATCGGTCGGACAAATGCGTCAAATAAAATACATTTATACCAAGTCCTGTGACGTCAAAAGTAATTATGGACATCCATCTTCAAAATTTACAGCCGCCGAATTGCAATTTCCCCGATTCCCTGGGGAACGTAATTTTAACGATGGCATATCTATATTTTTGCATATGTTGATCATAATGTGAAGTCTTTTAAGTTTGCAGTGTTAACAAATTGGGGAGGCACAAAACAAACGATATTAATATTTATAATTTTATTTTTCAACAGCAATGCTTCCGCTGACGCGAATGATTGCAATTGACATTTTAAAGTGAAATGCGACTTTTGCTTGAAAGATATATTAACCCTTTGAGCGCCAAATTCCATTTTTGTTGCCCTTATAAAGTATACCCCAGTCAATTTTTGTCAGATTTTTGCCAAAATTTTAATAAAAGACTGTGGCCAATAAAATGTTGTGTTCGTTTGATCCAAAATTATCAAAAAATTTACAGAAAAGTTCATAAAAATTGGTGAAATGTTGCACTAAAATTTTGGTGGGAAAATATACAGCACTCAAAGGGTTAAAGGCTGGGGCATGAGGGAATTGTTCTAAAGAGTCAAGACGAGTAGCCTAGGCTAGGATAACAGATACGATATCAGAAATTTCCATCTGATATCTCGCTTTGTATATTTGGTTTTGATCCTTTCAAATCCTACCTTTCACGGGTAGTGTCAGATTTCATATAACTCTCTATGGTATTTGAGAGATAAACCTACATCAGTGTGCACGTGACATTACATGTCATAACAATATCTCTCCGTATGATAGACGATTTCTTTATATTCGGAGAACCCTGGAGTTTTCCCCTGGTCTTGGCATGAAAAAAACCGAATTTATTTATGAGAAGTGAAGGTTCCACCCTGGTATCGCTCCTTCAAACCTCTGTGAAATGTGAAAAACCGAAGGAGCATCACTCTAATCAAAAGGCTTCACACGAAATTAATATCATTTGTGCCTCACGTGATCATGGTTAGAAAAACATTACTGAGCTTAAAAAAATATGAAGTCGACTGCTTGAATGAAAACAAATGTTAGCAGAAAACCCGTTAAAAAACCTATGCCAATCCAACAGCGTCTTTTAACAGTTGTGGGGTTTAAGAGAATCCGAGGATAAACTACAGCTTGTAGAGCCAGTATTGTTTTCGCATATTTACAGAATGCATTTTTTTCTAGTCCAATATTGGAAGAAGTTAGCTTACCTTTGTGTCGTAAGAGGTCATTTGCAGTCTGTATCCGTCTAACACAATGTCATTCTCATTGACGTGAGCAAGGGCCAGCTGGATCGCCGGTCTAATAGCCCAGGCTATGTCCTGCTCCTGTCTTTCCGACGAAAATGGAAACAAAGCGGCGAAATGAATATCGGTCCTGTTGTTACTCTGCGATATTCCGCTGGCACTGTACCGTGACGGGGACCAGCACAACGCGATGGCCAAAACAGCCCACAGCCAGGCGTCTGACGGAATCATCTTCACCCTTAGGGCGGCTATTATCGATGTGGTATACACGTATAACAATAGTGCTACTGCAAATTCTCGTATTGCTTGCATGGAGCGCAGACGATAGAGTTATAGACGCGACCACGGCATCCACATTTCTGATCGCCGAAGTAACGCACAGTGTAACGTCGTGATATATCAGTTCACATTGAGTGTGATCTTCAGTTGATGCAAGAAAAAAAAATGCACCGACGATAATTTTTGTGAGAAACAAGTGATAAAGCTAAGAGCTTCCGGAATGAACATAACTTGACGGTTCCGCCCAGAAGTACTGTCTACCACGTAACAGAGACAT
>LD347764.1:121525-139025 GCA_001465055.1 Ptychodera flava
TCTCCAATTCATCGTGAGAACACGTTTACTTTCAGTGCCCATGTAACAATGGGCTAGCTAGGTACTCGGTTCAACAGGGCAAACTTCTAACCTAACCCTATATTGTGTACCTTACATCATTTGCATTTGCCATTATTAGTCCGGGGTCAATTGTCATTCCGTATGTTTTGAGTGAAGATTTTTGCCAACCTACCTCATCGATTTACTTAATGGCCAAGTTTTTCAAAAAAAATTGTTGGCATTTTTTCTGACAACTCTGAAGGTCATTTCAAGGTCATTTCCTTAAAATCGACAAAAATAATTTTTTCTTAGCCAAAAAAAGATTTTATGGCCAGTTTGCAATCATATTACCTTTGGAAACATGCATTTGATGTGAATTATTCCTTACAATCATTAACATTGAGGTTTTTTGAAAAAAAAAGGTTATTGTATTAAAAATGTATAGAACTACTTTACCAAAGGTCAATTGAAGGTCAGTATGAAATTTCTTTCTAATTTTCGTAGAAATGTCTTCCATATCTTAAAACATCACAATGATTATCTTGTATACAATTTCAGATTCATAAAACTTATACAACATTCTCAGGAAGTCAGATGTCTAACATTTCCTGTCAAAGGTCAATGACTTTTAATGTCATAATCTCTAATCTGAATAAAGTTTTGTCATAAAAGTAATACGATCACACAGCAACTTCAAAATTTTGATAACTCTGCATTAGTGACTTTCAAAAAAACAGAAGATTTTCATGCTTAAGTTGTTAATCATTATCAAAATCATCAACAAAAGTGTCACTTATAGGAGGTGAACAGTTCGGACAATAATTTTCATCAGCCTCACAGTGACACATTTCCGTACATGTGATGTCATTGCATTCGTCTTGCAAGAGCGGATATTTGTTTTGCATATATTTTGTTTACAAGAATATCTGATCAAATGCACAACAGCTTCAGGGAAAGGAGGAAGCATGCTTACTATGGGTATGAATGTGTTTTCCTCCAGCTTCCATTGTTAGTTTGCTGGAGGTGGCAAGTCGGGTTAGGCAATGATATCATTTTCCATATCATTGTTTGATAATGGGCTCTGAGAATTGCTTGGATAAGACTGCCTTTGGTTGGTGTACTTCTTGAAAATGATATTGCTTTTCTCAAAATGTTGGCAGCTTTGAACAGTACTCTTACATTTTCCTCTGTACTTCCTCAGCAACTCCCTGTATTGCTGCATCTTTAGTAGCATTTAGCAAAGCCAATTCTGGTTCACTGGGTCGTGCAGATTTTCCAAATTCTAATCTTTTATGTGATCAGTTATAATTTTCTTTAATTTCCTATTTCCAATTGATGGGTTCACAATTCCATGTTCCTTACGTATTGCCAAATATGAGTCATGTACTTCACCCAGGTTTAAAACTGAACCTTCAGCTAAAGAATTTTCCAACAAGGAAACAATTGATATCTGCAGCAAGCATGGTGGTATTTATCATTACCGACATTTGCAGATCCAGTCTCACACAATGAGTCTGCATTTGTGCTTAAATTTCGCAATACATTTTCAATGTTTTTGGTCCAACATATTTTGTGATCGATATTTAATGTCAATGGCTCTAGCATCCTTTGGATCTTTTGCACCACTGAGTCTGACTTTTAACAAGTCTGATTTTCCTTGGTTTACTGCTCTCTGTAGTTTTTCCCCAGCATTGAATGAAGAATCCTCATGGAGAGGACCCAAAGGAAATATATATTGTTGACAGAAAAAACACATGCTTTTGTCGTATGTACTAGCTGATGATCTATTGAAAGCAACTTTAGGTTCAGATGAACCAGCACTTTACATGGTCGATGAGAGTAAAGTTGATGTACAGGGCCTAGGGTCGTCCACTAGCTAAACCTATCAATACAGAGCTATCACCTTGCTCTAACACTTTTTCATAGCCCAATTTTGCTCACTGGAGTAGACCTTTGTGGCAAGTATTTGCATAGCAAGCACCACAATCTCGAAGGAAAGACGAATCATCATCCTTGAGTCTTTAACATTGACACAAGCTCACCACTTGCTTCCTTATATATCAGGCATAACGTCCTCTTTTCGGAGGAATGAAATGCTCTTTTACTGAAAGTTTTGACGAAGTTATTTGCATGCAATGTCAGTTATGTGAAATATAATGTATATGTGAAATGCAACCACTAAATGTCAAGATTCCGTGACAATAAAACATCGAGTAAATAGCCTTTGGATAACGGTTTCTGAGAAACTACTAACACCGTATATGACTAATCTCGTCGTTTTTAACCCTAAATAATCTACGGACTTCCAGTGTCTCACAATAAAGGTTCAACCCAATGTTAATGAATCATTTTTCGTACTCGGTATCAATATTTTAACATTGGGTGTCTTGGTTAGTACAACATTGTGCGTACTGGAGTTGATTTTCAAAAGCCACAGGTAATAGCATATATTTCTCAGCGCAGAGGCTTAGTTTTGATAAATGGCTTCAGCATGTAGCCTATGATAGCAACAAGTCTCTAATCCCTGCTATTGTTAGGAAAAAATACAAATCGCTTTATATGACTTGGAGAGAAATGCGAGGAAAAGGGATGACTTACTCTCACTACAAGCAGAGAGTACACACTACTAGCTGCACAGCAATCCTGTCTACACTAGTGGAATTTTGCACAGAGGTCTGGAATTTACAACCTACCAGAGTTGGTAGTACTGCGGATGGCTTACGTTGAGATGCAGGGAAATTTATGTTGTAGTTGTCAAGCACAGTGCATGTCAAAAACCGATCTGTGTCATTATTTAACACAGTGCATGGAAAAAGATGTACAATTGCAATACAAGCAAATCCTTGTAATTGCATATAAATCCATTTAAAATGGTAAAAAAACAAAAACAATAAGGTTTTTAAAATCTTTTATGAGCTGTGAAGTTCCCTTCCATCACTGAAGGTATTATAAAGTAATTTGGTCAATGAATATAGCCATTGTGTACGCACTACAATGCTTAATCAATGGAATTTGTGGAGTAACGAATGACCTTGAATTTGACCTTGACAAAGTGGAAAGAAAAAATGCCAACAATGTTTTTTGGACTCTCCAAATATTAAGGAACAAAATGATATATGTTGACAAGAGTCTTCACGAAATGCACACGGAAGCCAAAATCATGACAAGTGACCCCGGACTATATCCTTTGAGCGCCAAAGTCAACTTGTCACCTTTATAATATGTATGCCGGTCAATTTTTTCAGATTTTTGCCAACATTTTGATAAAAAATTGTAGCCAATGAAATGTAATGTCCATTTTGTTCAAAATTATCAAACAATTACAGGAAAATCCTTAAAAAATGGTAAAATGTTGCACTAAAATTTTGGTGGGAAAATTACGGCACTGAAAGGGTTATTTGATTGATCAATACATCTCCACTGGCTGTAGGGCACGAACGTGTGACATGTGATTACGCAGGTTGTCTCTTGAGCTCTGGTGTCGTTGACATCGATGAAAATCCTGACATTCTGATGTGTACACACATAAAAGACAAGGGGCACGAAAAGACTGCGAAGAGACCTGATCAAACTATTTATAAAACTGGGTGTGTGAAATACATCATCAGTGCTGCCTTGGTGTAAGACTGGTAAAATCTTATTGACGTCACACCAAGTATGGCGGTGGTATCTTACAATTCGTCAGAGTTGTATTGCGAGATTAACTTTCACGGGCTACTCCTATCTTTCTGTGAAATTGAATACCGAAACACCATCCCCTCTCGTTGAAGAAATTACTTTGCCAAACACGAGCAGAAAATAGCCTGTGTGTCGCCTAAAGAAATATATCTGGACACAGGCGCTGATCTCAACTGTGTTTATAGATGAGACTAGCGATTCGACCAATAGTCGACCTAATTTTTTAGAATTCGTTGAAGGTTGGAAGATAAAAGTAATATAAAAGCGCGATGTTGGTGAATTAATATCAATGACGGTAATTTACCAGTAATGGATGTAGAGGAGTTGTAATATTCTTCCTAGAGTTTCCGAGATAAAACGCGCCGTGAAAAATTAGAAGTAGCGGAAAATTGATATCAAAGGAGTCAAATCATCACAGGTCAACCGCGATAAAGAGAGATATTATTCAAGAACTTTGTCTCATTCCGACTCTCTGATAAAATTGTGACAGCTGCTTGGATGAACTTCATCTGAACCGCGGATTATCGATGAGATCATAAATGTCTACGGACTCATGCCGCCGATAGAAATAAAGATTATTTACGACGCCTTGAAAGTGTTACTTGCGAGTGTTTTATTCTATTGCGCGCATGGTTTGTATGTTGGGTTATTGCATCTGCTAACAATTAAACAAGTTACTACATATCAGCCAGTAGCTGAATCGTTTCAACAATGGATTCTGTACAGTTTACAGAACTCTACGGTGAATTGAAATTTCATTATATTTGAAGAACTTTGTCTGTTTCCCCTTCACACTAGTTTTTACAGGGCTTTGACGAGTGGATCTAATCTAACATTAAAACTGGTCCAATATTAATATCCATTCGAGGTAAAATATCACCAGATCCATGATCCATTTATTGTTTACAACATTAAGCTGGACCATCCAGGACCACTTATAGTAAGCGGTAGTAAATTACTCGACGATGATTGGCATATTCCGAACTGATCACACGTCCCCCTTGAGTCGTGCGATGACACATATGCACATATACATGACACATGATACGTGTGATGACATATATACAAAGTTTTCACATACAAGCAACATTACTGACAATATAGCAGTGCTTTGAGCAGGATAAAAAGAAGACAAACCAGCAGAACTTCAAGGTCCTTGACTAAAAGCACGAGACATTCAAATGTGAAAGAGCGTTCATGACGAGAAGGTAGACGTCTTTCTGGAGAACGCCTTCTTAGTTGCAGGCCATAAAATACAAACCGATACATGTCATGATCTAAATTTTTGTTTCATTGTGGTTACAGTTCGCTGAGATGAATACCCATTGGTACAATACAGATTTTACTATCCTTTTCAAAGTTGGTGGTTCTTATTGTGGCATAACTTTAATATCAGATATCATGACACAATGACCCAGTGGAGTGTCACCAAATACTTTTTCGCGCCCCTGAGGCTGGCAGCTGTCGACATTTTTAAATTCTTGACGATTGTGTTCGTGACTAGAGGTGTCTCATAGCACTGACAGTGTTATCACTCACAGCAGATGCGTACACGAATGCTCTTCTTTGCATGAAATTTGATGACGTTAAACTCCCCTGTTTGGCTCTGAATTTGATACGTGTGTATCCTAAATAGTTCAAACGTCAAAGACAAAATTTCTACTTTTTTGAATGAGGGGTCAAACGTCAACATTTTGGCCCATTACTGGCTTCCTACAAAGTAATCGGTCAGAAGTGCCATTGTTTGGTCAAAGGCCGTGCTAGAATCAAAGTCAGGAGTCAAAAGTCCTCATTCCATCGACAGACTTTTTGTCAAAAGTCTACAAAAAATAGGATAAAATGTCAGGGCACAGACATGTATAATTTTCACATAGGAGTACCGCCGGGTTAAACGGAATGTAAGAGTGATATTAGTCAAAACAAAATCAGTTCGGCTGTACTGGTCTTCATCATATAACTACATGTCACCTAGTAAACTTCAGTTTTATCTCAGATTGTGACAGGAGATATTGAACATGACTGCAATGCGATGTATACATTACAAGAAAGCTATACTGAAGGCCAAGCAACGCGATCGGTATCGATATCTCTGCCTAATAGTAGCAGTTTTTGATATCCCAGCATTCATTCTTAAGTACTTGCAGACATTATTTAAACCAGATGAACTGTCCGATGTTCTACAATTATTGAGCTTTTCTGCCATGTAAAACCGTAAAGTCAGAAAGGATAGAAACCACATGATCAGCAGCAAGCAGGCTGACAAATTTCGAGGAATTGTTGCAATATGAACAAGGGAATGCTATTTGTCTATTTTAATTGCATAAGTACATTTTCAGGTATTACGAACTGGAAAATCGAAAGATTGAAAAGGTCGAGACAATTTGTTGATAGTTTTCGTATCATGTATACAAAGGTAATTAAAGTTTCATCTGTGGAGTGCTAACACCATGAGAGTTTTGCGCCGGGCTTGAGTAAGGAGCATCATTTAATACAAACTTTTCCAGAATTGAGTAAGATGGGGCGCACACACTTGGAAAATATTTGACAGCGGTTTTACGAATGATATATTATAAAGGTGGTGTACAAAGTGATATGGCTAAGGTGCTGAAGTGGCGAGGTTGAAAGATAGTAACTGTTCAAATAATACTGCTTTAACCCTTTGAGGGCTGTAGTTTCGGCCAAAATTTTTGTGCAACATTTCACCGCTTATTATTTTCTGTAATCCTTTTGATAATTTTAGACCAAATGGGCAGCACTGTTCATAGGCTACAGTTTTTGATCAGAATAAATAGGAAAATCGGAAAAAAATTGTTTGCAACCTGAAAAAATATATCTGCGTTATTTTCTATATAGATGATAAAATTGACTTTAGCGCTCAAAGAGTTAACGTCATACAGTGTGACATGGCAGGGTTTGCACTCTTTACTCGCCTTAGAGACTGAACATAACAAATCTAACTATCTCTTCTACTTCCCCGAGAGACCACCTTTGCACACAAGAAGGCATTCTTGGAACTCTGTGAAGAGCAGTGTAATGAGAAATCTGTTTTAAAGTGGTAGGGCTGACCGTAAATGTTCCCAGCCAACTTGCACATCGCGACGTGAAAATATTTTGAGAGACACCTGGTGAGAAACTACTGCTGCTTCCCTGTACTCTGCATGTCGAGGTAGAAAGGTACTTTAAATTTATGTGTTGATGACCTGTTTGGTAGAGTGCAGCGGAGCCTTGCCTAACCCTAAATATATAGGCATCTTTGTCTAAGGACTTGAATAAATTTATGCATGATGCATGTAGTAGAGTCGTAAAATTATGAATCTGTTTTAAACCATTATGTGTTATAGAGTAGAAGGCACATTTATAAGAAAGAGAATATAATATCATTAGCGAGCTAAATTCAGTTACCGATTTTTAAACAATCCTCTCCTTAAAAGTGTTCTCGGCTGAATTATTGTTAAAACGCGAGTAATACACTTCATTTTTGTTCAGATCTCGCTGTAAAAGCAATATACTTCTTATGAATAAAGCTACGTATAGAGTCTACAAGTCTAACTACGTTATCCAATTCAATTGCCCTGATTTTCAAAGAAGATGTATTTGAAAGTGCAAGGATTTTGCATCCAACTCATCGTAAGATGATTTTAGATAAACTACACTATGTCGAGGTTTAAAGGCTATTCCGTTATACCCCAATATTGGCAATGTATAGTGCTGTGCTGCTGATTTGTTATACACCTACCACATGTTGAATACCCATTTACTAGTTATATGTGAAAGTAATAAAAAAATTGCCCTGTAAAACAACTGACACATCCCTAAATGATACATAAAGCCATTAACCGTTGCAAGAAATCATGATTGATAGAGCTAAGATTTAAAAGGAAAGTTTTTTTCCACATCGAAGAAGGTAGGGGCTCTGTCATATGATCTGAGCAGTAAAGAATATAAAAAATATTGTTTAATTTCGACTAAAAACTCTGTCCGATCAAATTTATTTTTTTCGGAGGAATCAAAATCCTTCGAAATTAATAAAACCCTAAACCCGGTAGAGGTTAGCTTTTGTTTGAGAGTTTGGTAAAACGTCAGACAATTGCCAGTTTTGCATACTCATGAATATCAAATGCCCATGACAAAACGCAAATACTTTAGTAAGGGCTTAATTTTCGCTTGATTCCTACATTTGCATATGGTGAATAACAGGTAGAGAAGAGCAAAATTACTAAACGAAAGACAACACAATACAAGTCAGCATTCCAAAATTCTGCAATGAACGAATTTACGGAACACATTAAAAGAATTATATGCCATGCATGATACCTAAATGCTAAATGTGCGTACATTTTTTTTTCTTTTTCATGAACTTTATTATTAACACTTAACCAAATGTATGCTTTCTGTAACATTTTTGTACAGTCTCATGATGTAGCAGTAAATGTAAACGCTGAATTCACGGGGCTTATGTCGGTGATTTGGAAATGGCCTAGTAAATATTTGCCAAATGCTCCACCTCCTGTGGTAAGAAAATCAGGAAAATCCCCTCCAAAGCAAGCACACCCCTTACATTTCCCACATCCCAACACTATGGGTCGGCGAAACTTTAGTTAAACAGACCCAGGGGCTCTAAATGAGATAATTGCTTAAGGCTTTGTCCCATTTTGAGTCCGTCTAATCACATGCAAACACTTGTTCCGTGTTGCTCGAGGTGGCCCCTTGGGGATCACATTGGCTGCCGCATGAAACCGTTGTTTTATGATGATGTAAAAAAAAAAAATGAAAGAGGCTGCTACAAGTGAGGGATAATGAAAATGGTAGAGCTCATTTCAGTGATATTAATATTTAAATATTAAACTTTAAAAGCAAAATCACCGAGTAATGAAAATTTGAAATTGGCAATTTACTCTGTCAGTTGAACTCAACAAAATAACAGTCAAAACCGCCAGACCTGTGAATATAAGCAAGATTAAAGTGGAATTCCAATGTTATTTCTAATTTCTTTAAAGTAGGGGAAGGGTTTTAAGTAGAAACAGTTTACAGATCCAAGAATGGCACTTGACACGACCCACTTTTCCTATCACACCGTTGTTTTCAATGCTCTGCAATTGTAACGAGAATTTTTACCTATGTGTTATGTGCACGTACTGTAAATGGAATTGAATGAACCTTTTTGCAATGTGACAAGCGAACTAAACCAGTGTATAATTACTGCTTCATAGCAAGACATTTTGTGCACTATTATGTTGTAACATTCTTGCATGTCCGACATTGCTTAGTGTCATTTCATCCATTTTATTTGTTACATTCATATCAGTAGATCCAGAAAAATTTTTCTCGGGGTCTACGTATCATTGCATTGCGCAATTGAATACATAGACGTCAATACACACGCACATCTGGTTAAGGGTTATAGAAGTCATTTTGATTTAGTCAAATGACTGTACGTCTGATTCAAGAACATGCAATTTGAAAAAAATATGAACATATCTGTTTTCTGAAAATAAGAATTATTGCAACTATATTTGTTTCCCCATATCTGTCATATGTAAGTCTTCCACATCTTATCATACTATTTTGTGTCGTTCACAAGAACGGTAACTGTACACGAAAACATTTTATTTCCAGGTGCACGCCAAGGAAATTTAAAGGGCCTCGCTTTCAGCTATTGCGTATTTTATTAAAATTTGAAAGACAACTGCATACATTCGGTCCTGACATATATTTTTAATAGCTATATTAATTTGTCTACATCTATGGATTCGCTTTCATGTTGCAGTCACAACTCCGTGTAAACCCATAATTCATGTACATGTATTACTGCATGCGTTGAAGTGTCCAAGATATATCTATTTTTCTCTAACATTCGGGGCAAAGTGACTCATAAGCGAAGTGCCTTGTTCGTGTTCGGCTTTTTACTTGTATCTTTTCACAATGAAATTCACGGAAATCGGTATTCACGCGTTCACAGTTGAAATACCCTTATTAATTGAACTAAAGGCGCCGGCGCTGTCTCATCTAAGATCGCTAGCAAACAACGATATACGTCCATATAGCGGTAAAACGAGTGTAAGCCTCTTCAGTGATAGGAACCAAAATGGTTTAATGTTAGCCGTAATGCAGTCATAACAGCATTGATAACCTAGCTGCTTGAGTTGGGAGCATTGTCGCCAATGGCAGCCATTGAAATCGCATTTGAAATTGACGATAGAGACAGTTCACGACTCTCCTATTTAAGTGAATGTGATTAAATACACATGAGTGGCCGTAAATTTTACCGGCTAATTACTGTTGACTGTAAAATACCGTAGTGAACACTACTTGCTCTAAAAGACATCGTCACAAGGTCTTCTATCAAGAAAACAGGACTGCCCCGTAAAATTCGTGCAATAATCTTTATCAGAAAATGCAATTAGCTAGTTTTTATATCATTAACTTGTATAACCTTTTGCAGCTAATTATTCGTCTTTGTCATAATGTGATTATGCGTAGCCTCGAATAAATCGATCGATCAAACTGACATGGCTGCAATTCATAACAATCCTATTTTTGACAGAATTATTGATAATGCAATATACACCAATTGTATCAGCATGTAGGTATCGTCAAACAGTTGTACAATTCCTTTAGAAATATATTTTTGTTCTCATAGTGACAAATGTTGTACCGATCAATAGAAACATGTGACATCAATGGAGGAATGTTAGGGCTCCTGTTCCCATAAAAGCCATCGAACATCATATGGATGCTATTGTTGTAGATACAATGGTTGAACAAGAACCTTGAGGGCGTTTTGTTTGTATAACCGTTTCATACATCATGCTACAAACCATAGACACTTATTTATAAAGATAAAGATATATATATATATATATATATATATATATATATATATATATATATCTTTATCTTTACCATAGACACTTATTTATAAAGATAAAGATATATATATATATATATATATATATAATATACACATACATACATACATACATACATACATACATACATACATACATACATACATACATACATACATACATACATACATACATACATACATACATATAACACAAAATACTTCAAGTACAAACTTTAAGTACTTTACGTAATAGTACCTGTTACTAAGATTTCATGCATTTCGCAATCTTCAGACTAACTTTTCCTTTGATCTTCGAATTCATTTATATGGTTTGGACATAGCATTATAAGCTTAGGTGGTATTTGAATTCGATAGATAATATTTATTTGATGGCAGCACTTTGAAACCAACTCAGTGCGTTTGTTTAACAGTTTTATCAGCATTAATTATGTGTAGCTTTACTGATAGGCAAAGATCACATCACTTGCTTACATTAGAGTAACTCGATGCTCTGGCAATAATCGACCTTGATACACCAAAACCCTGATCCTTGCTCTCAAAAGACGAAATAAACTTTGATATTTCAGTACTGCTCTCATCCGTTTTGTTACGGGACGATTGCAGGTGATTAGTAAATTTAAAGCGTTTCTTGAAGGTTTCATCAGTAAGGTGTACATAAACCTCCTTATTAACTCCTGTTGAAACTTTGGCCTCGTAAATGACACTCCTGGCTTGACGGTGACCTTTTAACGGACATGAAGACTTATCCGGGCAATTACAAACAGCTGGTCGATCTTTACGCTGGTTTCAGGCTATTACCCTCTTATTGTGTCATTTGGTTATACAGGCCATGCAACTGTAGATCATCAGACGTGTGTTTAATTATAGTTGGTGGGTGATTAGAGTGCTTATGGACGTACATGATTTGGTCGTTCGATTAACGAACTTGTCATCCTTCAGATTTCCAATGTCATATCCAAGACGTTTGTCACTTTCTGGTTTATCTCAATTGTAATTTTCAGACCAAGGTCATGAAATACATTTGTGATTTCTTTCTTTGGAGGTTGTTATGTCTATCCGGCCCAAGTTCTAGGCTATAGCTGCAACGCCGAAATTCGTCTTGGACTGTCGTACAAGGGATGTTTACCATGCAGAGGTATTTGTGACAGTATCCAGACTGTTCTGCTTGTGTGTTAAAGGACTCCGTTCGTAATCAATGCGGTTCAAGACCAGAGAACACGTATTCGGGTCTGTACATTATTTCATGGCACCAATAATGAACTCATTTTTGTGCATTTTAAATTGCTTATTGTGATAATGTGAATTTAGCTTATTGGTTATCCAATTTCTTTACATTAAACACCAGTTTGGTATAATATTTTTGTATGCAATGACCTTTGTTTTACGATAATCCGCCACAAAAGTTTGGTTTGCTTGCGGGTCGTAACAACGCACATGCACAAATATTTACTCTACAACTCACTTTGCCATCCACTCAAGCTCCACAGTCGCCTCTCCCCCTCTCCTCTCTCTCTCTCTCTCTCTCTCTCTCTCTCTCTCTCTCTCTCTCTCTCTCTCTCTCATTGGTTTGCTCACCCAATTTGTGTTATAGAGCAAGTTTGAAAAGAAAACATAACCTGGAACAAGGTATACTTTGATCCAATAGTCTCCCTGCATTCTTAGATGCAGCAACGCAAAGTACAAGGGCCCGTTTAGGACCCATTTACTTAATAAGGACAAACCTCATAGCCCTCATGCAAATACCGAAAATCTGATTTTTTTGTCAAAGATGTTCTTAAATGGCGCAGGTACGAACGTACTAAAAGGTTATACCATTACTTTCATCTATAAGCGTATTTTTTATTTACTTTTTATTGTCTATTTTAAGCAAAACAAACTTAGACATATAACTTGGAATCATACAGCGTAGAAAAGAATATAACATTTAACTTGCTGAAGACAAGCTATGAGCCCAGAGACCTATTGTCAGGTTGACCTTACGGTAAACTACAAACAAACATTTCCTGATTTTTACTGTGATCTCATGGAAACTGTTTTCATTAATAAAAGGTTAAGATCCATTATGGTTTAGTGTAAGAAAACAAAAACAAAAAAAGAGAAAAAAACAAAGAAAAGGAAAACAAAGAATACTGAAATCATGCGAACTCAGCCGAAGTGTAGTATTCACAATAACAATGCTTGCATGCGTCCTTTTAGCAGCCTGAGGGATAATTGATCGGGTTGTCTTTTAACTTGACCACGACAAAGACGCTTATGCGTTATTTCTAAAATAGTGGTTGGGTTTATGTTATGACTTGGATGTGTGAATCATTTTCACACTCTCACTTTGTGTTGAGTCGCATAGTTTGGTGTGAGGTTTTTCATTGATCGGTAATGTATATTTACAGGGCAATATTTGAAGCATTGTGTTTTAATATTTACATGTGTGCCTTAAGCCATCTCAATTGGCAGCTCTTAATCACCAACGCGCTCCTCGTAGCTTTATATTCGAGCAAGATAAACTTTCTTCTTACCGGCTAAGTAAACCATATGTTGTGTTAAACAAGATAGTTTGCGAGAACACTAGTTTTCCATCCATTTTCTCCTAGTGATAAAGATATCCAATCTCTTCCGGAAAAGCAGTAAATCTTCGATCACAAAACTAGTAGTCAGTTTATGGCGGCATTCTTCTATTGTAAATGGGTGAAATTTATAGTAAAGTTAATTATTAAATCCTGCGTGATTATCATTATCCTGCGAGGTACAAGGCCGATTCATTGCGTCTTATTAAACTGTGTCAAATTGTACAATGGTAATAGTTTTTGCGTTGTCATCATACCAAATAAGGTGGTTTCAAACGGGTTCGAACTCACAACGTACGGCACCCAGTCGCCTAGCGGAGAAGCCATAGACAAAACCGCTCGGCCAAATCCCCACTACCTCAAAAAGATTGGTTCAATAACCGAGCTAAGTTGTTACAATTTTTCTGACTGCGACCCCTCCACACACTGTAGAGTTCGTGAAGCACTCACGCTCGTACGCTCACTATCACAGGAGATAGATCACGTAAGATTATCTGAGCTTAATTTACAAGGGAAAAGGATAGGATACAATGATGAGTATTGACAATGCACGTGACTCCGTCTTATGCCACACGGTGTTTGGCTGACCTTACAAACATGAATTGAATGACTTACACGGGTAAGATTAACCCATGCACAATCATGCCTCAGTCGGTTAATATTGGCTTAAATAGTTCTGACATTGATGTTAGTTGTACACTGTAGCTAAATCAACCAGCAGCCACGTGGAGCTATGGATATGACATTGAGGAATGATTATCCGGGATTTGCATAGGTTTAAAAGAGGACACGTCATGATATCCTTGACTAAGCTTACTCCATAACAACGCGATCATATTAAAAAGATCCGTAACAGCTGTTGCTTATTTTAATTTTTCGTTACTCTATTCTACATTGGGATCAGAATAGTGAATTATATTCCCATTGCTATTTTGTCATCTATTGTGGTCTGATCGACGGCGAAACGCATAAAATACTGAGATAGCGAGACAAATTGAAAGGCCATATTGATAAAATTATGTTTGTTTCAAAACGTTTGTTCGCGGTGAAATGACCAAAATTCATTCTGAATTGGGCATTCAAAGTTTTAGGTTTTGCTTCCTTACTCTTGGATAAAACGCCCACCTTTCGTATAACGAAGAAATAACGAAGTTAAATTGATACCTTCTGAATGACGCTAAAATGGGCAAGCCTTACGGCAAATATGTTTTGTCCAAGCAGCTGAGTAAAGCTGAGAAAGAACATTGCTATGTCAGATATTACCGATATCAGTCTTCAAATAAAGGTTCTGAAAATATTAGAATTATTTCCAAACCAATTGTTTAAAGGGCAACGATTTTGCGTGTATAGATTGGAGACTTTCGGTTAAAAAACACGCCATAGCTCTTCTCCGTCCCCGTTGATGCCGTTACATATGATATGGGTAAAAGAAGAAATGAATGGAAATCAATTACGGTAGAAGGAAAATGTCACACAATCAGTACAACAATATACAGAACAGCTGTCGTCAAATAGTTTCATATTAAAAAATGTTCGCGATAAATGTTAAATGACACGCGAAGAAAAATACGAAAAAAAATTAAATTACTATAGTTCGACGAAATTGTCGATATCGTGTACTGTTAACGTAATCGTTGGGTGATCTACAGAACCAACATGCACAATTTCAGTAAAGGGCAACTTCTTCCTCTTTTGAAAAGTTGCATCAGAAAATTTTAGTCTGCGACAATTTTACTGCTAAAATAGTCTTCATTAAACACTCGGCCAAATTGACCTTTACATCGCATTAATCTTTAAATATTTATCGACAAATTCGACAAATAGTCTATAGGCACATTTTGTTGATAGACTTTATGGAAATGTCAGCGATACAATTAGAATTTACACAGCTCGAATGCACAATATCGTTGCAGCATGGATAACCCAGGTTACCAAATGAAATGTTAAAGGTGATCATCGCAGTAGTAAATCGTTTTTAATATAAGATAGTTTTAATTGCCTACAGCAGTTTTGTCCTCTATGAGCGAAATTCATGGTCCGTCCGTCCGTCCGTCCGTCCGTCCGTCCGTATGTATGTATGTATGTATGTATGTATGTATGTATGTATGTATGTATGTATGTATGTATGTATGTATGTATGTACACTGTTCTCTATTTGTTTTGAAATACGTCACGGGACACACAAAGATTATCTTCAAATCATTATTGTGAGGGTAATGACCCCGCTGCTGTCTATTTACCGGTGTTAAGTGACCTCATTGCATATCAATAGCGAGGTAGTGTCACTATCACTGTTTTCAACAAGGAAAGGGCATTTGACGCAAAATATGAAAGAACTTTTCATGAATAAGTATAGTCTTTGTAAACTCTTTTTAGGTATTAGCCTTGGTATGGTATAATATGATATTTTTAGGATAAACTGATGAACCTAGATGTCGTAACTGATTGGCATTGCTTGAAACATTTATTGCCACTGGCGAATAGATAAAAATGACTGCACATATGTTTACGACATTCCCTCTTTTATCTATTCAGAACATGTCCTCCCGATGTTCGATGATTTCCTTCGCATATAGTCGTCGATGGGACGAAACGAAAAGCTTAGAGTTCCCTCAACAACTTTGAAGGCGTCTTTCAACATGCGCTTGAACTTAATTGTTAGATTTCATACCGTCTGAGAAATAAAGCTTCGACTTGCTCTGCAGAAATTGTCCCAGTTTATCGTTTAGATGGCTAAGACGTTTTAAAATGTGCTTGACTTTGCTGAAAGTTTGAAAGTAATCCATATCGGCTTGTTCAAGCTCAAGCTTTTGGGAGACAGGCAGCTGCCATTGAGACATCCTTCACAGGCTTATATACACAGTATTTCACTTGTGATTTGCATGTTATGGTACATTATGAATATGCGCTCAATCTTACACTTGTATACTGATGTGTGAGCGTGTAAAATTGATATATTACGTATGTAAGGCCTGCTCGCGACTACTGATTGTCTCAGAAAACCTGAAAATCACTGATAAATTAACAATCGCAAGGAAATTCAACATTTCTTATTAAACGATCCAGTCATATGAACGGCGAATAGCAATCATGTCTTGAGTGTGATCTGTTGATGGATTGTTTCGTCAGAACTATAATCTTCCATTTTGCTAATCAGTAGCACTGGCAGATGGTTCTGGGGGAGATTATGGCGGCATTTAACAGACTCGGAATGTTTTCCTTGAAATACTAAACATGGATAGTGAGAGTTTAGATAGGTATTCACTTCAGGCTTGAATTTATCAAAATATTTAATATCAATTTTCTGTACCATATATTTACTCTACCGATTAAGTGTCCGTCGGTTCCTTTGATGGCAATGAAGTGAAGGAAACCCGACAGTGAGACATTTGTCATTACGATGTTTGTCCGGAGGTGTATAATAAAATACGGAATCGAATACTCAAACGGAATAATTCCAAATACGAAAATCGAAATCGGAAAAATCAAAAATGGAATTCTGATAACAATTGTGTACTTAAATTTAAATTAAACTGCCTTCTATATGTAATCATTGTTGTTGAAAATAATTCATTGTTTATCTGGTAATTTTGATATGTCGTCGGATGTCCTTGGATTTATCTCATATCCGCCATTACCAATCATGTGATTGAAGAATCTCTCGGTTTGATGTCAAATCTGTTAATGATGCTATTGAATGAAGAGTGATCGCTGTGGTAAAAACTAATAAAATCTTTGTATAACGTAATGGCGGCTACATAAATGGCTGAAATGCATTGATGACGTCACTAACTGAGATAAAAAAGCGTCAGCTTGTATGAGATAAACACCAGCCTGTGGGAGGTAGATTCAAATGCTCGTCTTTGAGGGGAATAATACAGATAGATTTCGATACATATATGCTAATGCAATTGATACGAAAGTTTCGACTATAAAAACACAAATACATTATGTAATCGTCGGTAAAATTTCAAACACAGCTTTCAAATTGACGTGCCTGTGCAATGCCTCCATTTTAACTAATTATGCCAGTCATTACCTGTGACAAATCAACTTTATTTACTGGTGCTTCCGAAGTATAGCTTGTACGAAACCTACTTTGATTGAAATACAATTCAACCTCTTCGGAATACTACATAGCCTATTCAAAATCGAATTGTAAGAATCGGAAATCAAGACTCCACATTTGTTGTGGTTCTTTCACTGAACTAATGTCACTTCCTATACGATGTCATCGGGGTCTTCCAGTAAAACTTTCTATTGATTTCAATCGTTCAATATACTCAAGTAAGTTGTAAATATGTGGGGTAATCATGCACTTATTCTTCATGTTTGTCCGCCATTTCAATTCAGTAAATATCTCCATAAAATTTTTTTCAGTGGGGTGGGT